>JBBPCW010252539.1:0-13855 GCA_037974425.1 Phenacogrammus interruptus
TTGTGTTTGAGGTAGTAGCCTTCAAGTTTTTGTGAGTGAGCCCTTTTTGCTGCTCTGATGGTCTTCTGCAGCTCGTAGTGGGCTCTCTTATACTCCACCTGATCTCCTGCCTTGTAGGCCTCCTTCCTCTGACTGATTTTCCTTTTAATATCCCCATTAAACCAGGGTTTTTGGTTGGGGAACCTACGCCCAGTTCTGGGAGGAGCACAAATGGACGTACACCAGCTTATGTAGTCACTCATTGTCTCTGTGTATTCAAGGATGTCATCACTGGCCTCTTTGAAGGTGTTCCAGTCTGTCACCTCTAAGCAGTCCTGCAGGCTGGTCTTAGCACCATCAGTCCAGGTGTTAATGGTCCTGACTGTGACTGGCCTTGTCTTGAGTCTTTTGTTATAAATGGGTTTTAGCCTGATTGCTGAGGTTTTGGTTCAGCTGAAAAAGCATTGATCCAGATTTATATATTTCTCTTGGTGGGGAAGTTTACAAACTGATGCAGTTTAGGCATATTTTTCCAGATATTGCATTGGGTAAAGTCTCTTACAACAATTACAGCAGCATTTGGGTATTTATTTTCGTGCTCGTTGATCATATCGTGTAGCTCCTTTAGTGCATCCTCCTCCTTAGTGGGGGTTGGGGGTGGGGTTATACACAACACTCACAATGATGCACTGCAGTTCTCTGGGCAAATAAAATGACCATAGCTTCAGGGTCAGAAATTCCACAGTATGGAGCACTCCATAATGTCCCTCTGCATGGAAATCTGAGCATGGAGTTCGTCCATTTTGTTTTTCAGAGACTGAACGTTTGCAAACAGTATGACCGGGAGGGTTAGCCTTCCGTTGCTAACCGAGCGCCGGAGCCTTCGATCTGCTCCTCCCCGTCTGCCGTGCCTCCACTTTGGCTTGTTGTTCTCAGGAGAACCCCCTACGAGTGGGCCAGGCATCGAGTCAGTGTGGTGTATTAGCTCAGGGTAGGTTTCCAGTGAGATCGGGTCGAAAAGTCCGAAATTACTGTGTTCTCTCAGGTTTAACAAGGTCGCCCGATCATAGAAGGTGTTTGCATTGAGTGTATTAACACGGCACAATAAAGTAGTAAGAAAAAGAAAGGAAAAGAGTAACTTGACTCGGAGCGCTCCGCGACGTCGCCCTCTGGGGAACGCCATCCTGACTTGAGGTGAAAGGTCATTTAAACTCCTATCATGTTTATTATCTACACACTCCTCTCGATCCCACTCAATCAAAACTACACAATCTAATACTCCCTCATGCATGGTTTTGGAGTTATGAACATTTAGGCCAACACATAATGAAATTCCCAACAGAACCATCAGGACCGTCTCCCCCATCCGGATCTCCCCAGAGGGAGGGGGAGGGAAAGCCCCTGATTGGACGGACCAGGGCAAGCTTAAAAGGGCAGCCCTCGGTCAGTTCAGTGAGCAGCCCCCCAGAAGAGACAACCCCCCTTCTGCCTCCCGGCCCAGCACCAATCTACGAATCAACTCCTTTGAAACTTCAAGACATTTCAGAACCTCTCTCTTAGCTTCTCTGACCCCAAAACTCCTGACCCAGGGCCTGTTCCTCCACTTCATCCAAAAGCCTAAGACTGATCCCGAGACTCCCATCCTTCTTCAAGAATTTGTACATAAGTAATCTTCTTTACTCATTTTGGCAAAATCTGGGTTGCATAGACGAACTTGTGGTTGAACTTTCTTGTGAGACTGGGCTGTTCTTGCATTTTATGAAACTTTCTGGTCAGAGGCAGATGAACCATTTACCATACCGCTAACCATATCAATCAGACTTTCCCAAGGTTTTTGTTGCATCATGTGTGTGTAGTGTGTCTTTGTATTATCCCCTATTAGTTAATAAATTTGTTTAAAATTGTCAATGACCCTAATTTTCTTGATTCACGGGAGGAGTCAATTCACTACTGTATCAGTCTGCCTTGCTCACCTGGTAAAATACAACTTAACCATTGCTAATTCCCTCTCTTATCTAAAACTAAATGCCTCTTAATGGTGCACTTAAGGAGAACTTTATAAAGGCCAATTATTGTATTCTTGTGCAAATCTTGCTCGGTGGACGAGAGGTTCAAAGTTGGATCATATAATAGGCTCTGTTTGGGATAAGACCCAAATTGCTAAGTTATAAATTAAGTAATTACTAATCATTAATTGTTAAATTAATGAAAGTAAAGGTGAATCAGCCTTCTCTGATTCTGGTGGAGATCTTTTAATTGAATTAAACTTTATCTCACAAAATTTGAATAAATACCATTTTTATTTTAATTTTAATTTTAATGTGGTTCCTACAATGACCAGATTGTCACTTTCACTTTCACTTATGTCTTTAGTTGTGTCGGTCTTCCACAAATTAAGGTTGCACCAAATTGTCAAAGTAAACATTCTTAAATTACAGACTGGAAACACAGAAAAAGCTGTGTAAGAGATTTCTGTTTCAAGGATTTTAGATCCTGTCCTGTATATATTTAATGCAGAGCCACTAAAGTGGTAACAGTAACCACATAGTGTGTGTGAGAGAGAAAGGAATGAGTGAAATGTTTTCAGAAATTATTAAACTCATGTGTACACAATAAAATGTTTGTATTTTTTGTGTTTTCAACAGAAAACCATGTCTACCTGTATAAATTTATATGGTACTTTTGCCACTCGCAGTATGACGTGTCGTGTGAACTGGGAACACTGGTAATGCGGCGTCTACCATAAACATATATGCTAGTGATCGTCAGCTGGCGGCCTGTGGGCAGCGTGCACCCATGGAAATGACTTTCTGCTGTACTGAGTTAAGACTGATATGTTTGTGTATATAAGGAATATTGTTTGCCCAACAGTAGAAGGGAAATGTGTAGCAGGTGGGAATGGTTTTTTTTACTATGTCACTGGCTCTGGTAAATGTTCTTCAGGGGAAATTTTTTAGGTTTTCATTTTAGTTCTAAGTTATTAAAAATATATAATTTCCTACAAACATAAATAGTAAATTAAGCTAAATTTCCAGCTATTGGTTGATGTCCTCCTGTTTTCATTCCATTCTACTAAAAGCCCTATGTCGCCCAAACGCCCCGCACCTTCTGGCAATACAGCTCAGCATCTCGGGCGAGAATTACAGATCAACGGCCTAAAAATGCCTGTTTTTGGAGTGTAAAACCTAATAATGCCCCCAAATATGCTCCCAGAACACTTTAATTTCATTTTAAACTCAGTTTATACATTACCCTTAACAAAAATATAAAGATAAACCCGTATTCCTAATATACAGTTTACACTAAACTCCTGGGTGGCTAGTATGTAAATACCGATGTTACCCCTGTATAGACTGCACTGTAATTAATACACAGGCATTTTCTTTGGTATGCCCATCATTTCCTTTTGTATATGTAGGGTGAATATGTTACACCCAGGCGTAACATAATACAATAAAAATTTTATGTATTTTTTATTAATAAAAAAGAGTAAATGTAAGAGTAAACACCAATCATTTTTACAGTTCAATAATTTACCGTTCACCCACCGTTGAGTTGTATTTGTCATGGCTGGCACACCGGAGCCGTGCCAGTGTAGGTTTTTCTGTTCCCTGGTTTGGTTTGTTTCCTGTTTCTTTTTCATTAGTCTGTATCCCAGCATCTGCTGAAACACCTCAGTTCTCGTTTTGCCCCCTGTGTCCCCATTAGATGTCTGAGTTCCCCTGATGTGTGAAATGTGCCTGTTCTGTGTATGCACTTCATAATGTCTGGTGTGAGTGCCACAGGTCAGTAGTCAGGTCACATATATATATTTTTTGGAACTGGGATGATTGTGGTGGTCTTACAACACGCCACAATAACTGCCTAACTCAGAAAGATGTTAAACACACCACTGAGGACATTGGCCCACTTGTCTGCACTATCCTTAAATACCCATCCATGTATGTTATCAGGACCAGAAGCTTTGAGTGGGTTTAATCTGGTTACTGTCTGTGTCTCAGTCACTGTGGTCACACAAATTACCTGCTCAACTGGGAGATGCTGGGTGGATTTTCTTGTGGGTTCTCTGAACTGTAAGTAGAAGGCATTCAAAAGGTTGGTGAAGGAGGCATCACTGTCACAGAAAGAAGGTGGCGATTTCAAATGGCCTTGATGCGACTTTGCATGCATCTCTGGTGTTCTAAAGGTGCCCTACGATATTTTTGGCATAGACATCTTTACATTCCTCATTGCTCTAGCCAGGAGCAGTTCTGGGGTAGCCTTATTTCTGGATCTGATAGCAGCATATTCAGACCTCTGGAGACATCCAGCTTTTCTGGTTGGCTCTTGTAGTCACCCTCTCTGTGACAGTAACGTCCTCAGTGCATCTGTTGATGTGGCGTTTCACAGCTGCTGTGTACTCCTCCATGTCAATGCAGTTCTCGTGCGTAGCAGCCTCTCTAAAACACTAACCAGTTTCCACACTCAGCAGTCCCGAAGCCCTGAGATGGACTCCTCTGGCCACACATAGTGTCATGCATGAACACACCACAGTACACAGTGTGAACAATGTAAAATTCTTTCTCTATATTTAACCCATTCACCTTACAAAGCGGTGGGCTGCCAGCAACAAGGGGCACCCGGGGGCAGTGTGTGGGTAAAGTACTCTTCTCTAGGGTACCACAAAGGTGCCGCTAGCAAGTATTTGAACCCACAACCTTCTGATTGCAGGAACAACTCCCTAAACACTCAACCAGCTGCCCCTAAGGCTTATAAAAGTAAAGAAAGGTAAAACATTGCAAACCCACCTTGCATTTTTCTTGATGCAACTCAATTTGAATATCAGTTAGTTTTGACCTGAGATCTTCATTGGCTGCCTGTAAAGAAGATATAAGGGCTTCAGGCTTTTCGCCTTTAGGGCGTCCTTTTTTCGCCATTGAATCAAATGTTAGATGTCCTCAAATGCTCTCACTTCGTCTTTGTTTGGACACATCAAAATTAGGTTTCCAATTCCGTCTTTTCCTCATTATTCTGGCAGACGGAACACCTGTGGAAGAATGATGACAAGAAGAATTAGCATACAAACCTCTCCACCTCTTATCTGTGACTTTAAACTCTTGTTAACTTTGTGTTTTTTCAACGCTACAGAATTATGACTTACAAAGTAATGCAAAATTCAGAATAAAATATTTATATGATTATTAAACCTTTAAATACGTGTGATGTTAATTTTAGGCAATGAAAAACAGATACGCTCATAGGCTATTATTACTCCTGAAGCTTATTTAAAACATTTAGGATATAAAAATACAAAATACAGAAGAACAAAAACTTCAACAAGGCATTTGAACATTGCTTCTAGTTGTGTGATAAATCAATCAAACGAATCATAGTCAAACTGTATTGGAATTGTTCCATTTGTTTGTTAGAACCTTTAGCCTGTAGGAGGTGCAGTTCTCTCATTTATTATTCTGCCAAAAAGTGTTGTGATGTGGTGTCTCAGTTTAGCCAATAGGGAGGTAGATGAAGTCATGTGATTGAAACTTCTCCATGAGCACGTTTATGGCACAGAAATGTTGAAGCAGCATCTTGTGTCATCTGTTTGTAATAGCCCTTTGAGTGGCAATAATAAGTAAGTAACCATATTATATATCTTGATTGGAATGTATATTGTTAAATATTGTAATATTTGCAAGGTTTCAGTGACTTTGCTGAAATACATGTGGTAGTGGCAATATTCTGATTTCCATTCTATATTAGTGTACTATTTTTACCATTACTTACTTGAGATTATTTGCACTGTTCAGTAATCAGTGTTTTATGTGTTTTTGTATATTTATTTCAGTTTCACACTTTTTTGTATTAAATCTCATCCAATTACAACAACTGCCTGTTCCTTGGAGGATATTATGCAAGAGAGAGTTTAGCTGGCTGTGAATCTCAATATAGGACAGCAGTCACATTGAGTGCAACAGTACAGTGAAATTATTAGCACTCTGCAAAGGCATCAACAACTTAGGCCAAAAAGGAACTCAAACATTACTTGGCCAACATAATGGAGACAAAAGAGGCTCAGGGTCAAAAGAACGAAGAGACATGCTCACTCTCTGCTCACTCCTTAAAGTCCTCTAAATCTTCAGGAAGGCTGACTTTCAGATCATTCACAGGATCTTCGAGAATGTCATCTACATCAACAAGAGCTAGCATAGCGGCAACACTAGCACAGGCCGAAGCACAGGCTGCTAAAGCCAGATTAGCCTATGCTGAGAAAGAAAGAGATATTAAGATAGAAAAGGCTCGCTTAGAGGCAACTCTGGATGTGCTTCAACTGCAAAAGGAAGCTGACACTACCAGGGCAAAAGCAGAGGTGATGGAGGCTGCAGCTCAGCTTGATCTTGTGAGCCAAAGTGAAGGGTTGGATTTCCCAATCGTTCAAACAACCACAGAGCAGAAAGTAAGTGAGTTCATTGATAAACATAGCTACACTGAGCTCAATCAAAGAGAAGCAGGCATATCTATCCATTATAATTCATTTCAAACAAGAACAACACCATTACGATTTCTCGCCACCAGATGGCGTTAAATGATCACCTCATGGGGATACAATTCAACAAAGCTTTCCGCTCGGTGTGCAGCAACCACAACAAAGGTTTAACCCAATTCAAACAGTCACTGACAATGCCACTAGTGACCTAGCCATGTTCCTAGCAAAGAGTCAGCTGGCAACTGTAGGACTGACCAAGTTTGAAGACAAGCCAGAAAGCTACTTGAGCTGGAATGCCACATTTAAGAGCATCAAAGCAGATCTTGGCCTTACTGCAACTGAAGAAATAAACCTACTAATTAAGTGGCTAGGCCCTGAGTCTTCACAACATGCTAAAAGGTTAAAAGCAATCAACATACGTCACCCATCTGTTGGTCTGAGTATGGTTTGGTCAAGACTTGAGGAATGATACGGCTCCCCAGAAGCAATAGAAAGATCCTTGTTTTCTAGAATAGATAACTTCCCAAAGCTCTCCACAAGCTTCGCAATCTTTCAGATTTACTCTGTGAACTGGAAGCTGCAAAATTAGATGGGTATTTACCTGGTTTAAGTTACCTCGACACAGCCAGGGTAATAAGTCCAATAGTGGAAAAGCTGCCTTTCCACCTCCAAGAAAAATGGACCACAGTGGGGTCAAAGTTTAAAGCAGACTACAATTTTGCCTTCCCAGCTTTCTCATTATTTTCTGAATTTGTCAGAAAAGAGGCCAGAGCAAGGAATGACCCAAGCTTCACCATAGCTCCTCTCTCCCCTTTCAATAACAAGAAAGAGAAGCTTGCAAGTAGTCACAACACAAGAACAGCAGTTATGGTGCACAAGACGGAGTTGTCAACAGAAAAGGCCACAACAGTGAAAACTGTAGCTGAAGAGATAAGCAGGCAGTGTCCTATACATCACAAGCCACACTTGCTGAAGAGATGCAGACAATTCAGATCTATGCTGCTTGAGGAAAGGAAAAAGTTAATCAAGGACAATAACATTTGCTACCGTTGCCTTGCATCTACCAGTCACCAGGCAAAGGATTGTGATGTCAGCATTAAGTGTGTGGAGTGTGGCAGTGATAAGCACCTAGAAACTCTTCACCCTGGCCCAGCACCTCAGACTCCCAAACCCTTCTCCTCCTCTAAAGACTATGGCGGGGAGGAAGCAAGCCAGTCAAGCCTGGAGGTCACAGTCACCTGTAAAAAAGGTATGTGGATACAAAGTCCTGTTCTAAGATTTGCCTGGTCAATGTGTTTCCTGAAGGTCAGCAACACAACAGCAAGAAGATGTATGTAATCATGGATGACCAGAGTAATCAGTCCCTGGCCAGGACTGAGTTTTTCAACATATTTGATATACAAGGCCCAGTCGAGCCATACACTTTGAGGACTTTGCTGGCATAGCCAAAAGGCTAAGTAGAAGAGCTTGTGGCTATGCAGTGGAGTCAATAAATGGAAAAATCAGCTTTTCCCTATCTACGCTCATTGAATGTAATGCTATCCCTAATAACAGGGAAGAAATACCTACTGCTGAAGCTGCACAACACCACCACCATTTGCAGTCTATAGCTGCTGAAATCCCTTCCCTTGACCCAAATGTTAAAATCCTCCTGCTCATTGGACGGAATCTCCTCAGAGCTCACAAGGTTAGGAAACACATAAATGGCAGACACAATGACCCATGTGCACAGAAACTTGACTTGGGTTGGGTTATTGTTGGTGATGTATGCCTCGGCAGTGCGCACAAACCAACTGAAGTAAGTGCTCTAAAGACACATGTGTTGGAAAATGGACATCCCAGCCTTCTCACTCCCTGTGACCGCCGCTTCAATGTGAAAGAGAACTTCAGTCTGCGGAATCACACTGCTGGCTCTCAATCGCAACCTTTGAATCTATACTCAAAGGCCACTGCAAGTAATCTAGGAGAGTCTGTCTTTTGCCGCACTGATACAGACCACCAGCTTGCACCATCTGTTGAAGATATGATATTCTTGAAGAAGATGGAAGGAATCTTTAAAGATGAAACTAACAGCTGGGTTGCACCATTGCCATTTCGCAGCCCAAGGCATCCACTTCCAGACAATAGAGCCTATGCCTACAAATGGCTTTTGTCTCTCCATCGAACACTTGACAGGAGGGATGACACTTCGCTTGATAAAGGCATGCAGAGCCAGCACCACCTTGTGGTAAAGGAAAGGAAAGGTGGTATCTCCCCATCTTTGGTGTTTATCACCCACAGAAGCCTGGGAAGATTTGTGTGGTGTTTGACTCAAGAGCAAGGTTTGATGAACAGATGTTCTATTGTTTTGTTGTTAGGGAGGACCATCGAGATTTTCTAAGTTTTCTCTGGTATGAAGACAATGACCTCAGTAAAGATATAGTAGACTACCGCATGAGAGTCCATGTCTTTGGAAACAGCCTGTCCCCAGCAGTGGCAATCTTTGGTCTGAGAAGGGCAGCAAGAGAGGCAGAGGAGGAATATGGTACTGATGCACGACACTTCATAGAGCAAGACTTCTATGTGGACGATGCATTAAAGTCCTTTCCAACTGAAGAGGAGGCCTTTGACGTCTTATGGAGAGCTAAAAACATGCTTGCACTTTCAAATCTGCATCTCCCCAGAGGAAAGGGCCCAGGCAGTTATGGATCTGGAGCTCACTATAGACAAGATTCCTGTTCAGTGCAGCTTGGGGGTGAGTTGGGTCACCATGTCTGACATGTTCACCTTCCACGTACCACTGAGCCAGAAGCCCTTCACTCGCTGTGGTGTCCTTTCAGTAGTAAATAGCTTGTATGATCATTTAGGTTTCCTTGCTCCAGTAACTATCAAAGCGAGATGTCTTCTCAGAGACCTTTCCTGCAGTAAGCTTGGGTGGGACAACCCCTGCTGCAAGACATGTATGATGGATGGCGGAAAGTGCAAGATTCACTGCAGGATCTTAAGGCATTGAATGTCTCTCGCACATATGTCTGTTTCTCCATCTCACAAGCCAGTTCTATAGAGCTTTGTGTGTTCTCAGATGCCTCTGTCAAGTCTATTGCTGCAGCAGCTAACTTGAGAGTCACACATGAAGATGGGCACACTGAAGTTGGTTTCATAATGGGTAAGGCCAAGCTAGCTCAAATACCACATCTCACTGTTCCCAGCCTGGAGCTCTGTGCTGCAGTACTTGTTGTGGTGTAATCAGAGCTTATCACAGAGGATCTTGACATGAAGATAGATAGAACTACATTCTACACTGATAGCAAGGTGGTGTTAGGATACATTAGCCATCAACAGAGAAGATTCCATGTATATGTGAACAATCGTGTACAAAGGATTAAGCAGTCTTCTCAACCGGACCAATGGAGATATGTGTCAACTGAACATAACCCTGCTGATCATGGCTCTCAGTTTGTAGCAGCAAGGAAACTTGCTGATACTACTTGGTTGTGTGGTCCAGCATTCCTTCTTCAGCCAGAGAGCGTTATTCCTGAGAAAGGCCCATTTGAACTTTACAAGTCATTTGGGAGCCGCACGCTTTCAGCGCTTCTCACAGTGGACCGCACTCATCAAAGCAGTAGCCTACCTTCGTCACATCTCTTGTAGCTTAAGGATAATAGGAGCCAAGAGATCTATTAGCAGCATCATCCACAGATGTGTGACTTGCAGGAAACTATGAGGCAGACCTGAGCAGCCAGAACTGAGCGCTTACAGACTGATCCCCCATTTACTTATGTTGGCCTTGATGTATTCGGACCATGGGAGGTCACTGCATGCCGCACTAAAGCGGGGCAAGCCAACAGTAAGAGATGGGCAGTTCTGTTTACATGCATGTCCACCAGGGCTGTTCATATAGAGGTGACTGAAGCTATGACCTCTTCTAGCTTCATTAATGCACTTTGCAGATTTTTAGCCATTAGAGGTCCTGCTAAGCAGTTGCAGTCATACTGTGGGACCAACTTCATTGGTGCATCAAGGGAACTGAAACTGGATCCTGTGAAGCCTGGTGAGATGAGTGTGGACGACTACCTGCGCGATCAGAGATGTTCCTGGGTGTTCAACCTCCCCACTCATCTCACATGGGTGGTACTTGGGAGCGCATGATAGGCATAGCATGGCACATCCTTAGCTGACTCAGGGCACTCTTAGCTGACTCACGAGGTTCTAACAACATTATGGGCTGAAGTTGCAGCTATTATTAATGCAAGACCTTTAGTGCCCATCTCCTCTGACCCAGAAGCTCCTCTGATCTAGACCCCTGCAACTCTTCTCACCCAGAAGTGTGGTGCAGTCCCTCCTCCTTCTGGAGACATGACCAAGGCTGACATGTTTAAACATCAGTGGAAGAGGGTCCAAGTGCTTGCAGACACCTTCTGGGCTCGATGGCAGAAAGAGTACCTCAGTATCTCCAGAGTTGTCCAAAGTGGCAGCGTAACAGGCCAAACATGAAAGAAGGGGACATTGTACTTTTAAAGGACAAACAACTAAAGAGAAATGAATGGCCAACAGGCGTCATAGTGAAGGCTATCCCAAGCAAAGATGGAGTTGTAAGGAAGGTGGAGGTCAAGGTCACCCATCATGCAGCAGTCACATTGAGTCACAAAACCTACAGTGAAATTTAAACAAATAAATTACATTAATTAACACTAAGTCTGGTCTCTTAGCTCAGGATGATATTTAACCTTAACGTTCAATTCTGTTTCTAAGAGTCTAGTTAATAATAAATTGACCTCTCCTATCAGTATTCACTTTAGATCCTCTGTATTGTATTAACTCTTTAATGTATGTGTATGCATCATTACCGATTGTAAGTACCTAGTTTACATGGGGCTGTTTATTTTCAGAACAGTACATTAGTCTATAAACTGCTAACGGTAGTAAGCTAAAGAGAAAGCTAAAGAGGATTGTGTTCAGAAGAACAAAACTTACTAATTATTACAGTTTATTGTTCTAGATTTACACTTAGCATTTAGCCCATCTAGCATCTGTTCAACAGTAGTAATTTCTTCCTTTATTTGTTACAGAACCATACATCATATATTATCCTTTTTTTTTAAACCCGCCACCACCCCCCTCTTTGGAGGACAACTTTATTCATTGCAGCTTTATACATATTTTAAGTATGCATAGGGGGGCTCATATATAGCATACAGAAACAGAACTACAGCATAAGACAAGTGACAGATGTAATGAAATAAGATAGTGGAACTGGACCACATTGTGAGGACAGGACAAAGAGACAGACAGACAAGAGACAAGACATAGTGCAGACAAGAGACAGGACAAACAAGATAGTCCAAAGTGACAGACAAGAGTTACTGTTGGAGATAAGTTGGTCAGAAGGTTACAAACTGTGTTTGGTTGGATTTGAAAAAGGTAATGAATGGTTTCCTGATATTTTCAAAGGCTGATACAGTAACCCCCCAAGTTTTACACGGATCAGGAGTCACATATTCAGTAACACGCAGATTTTTTGCTTTTTTGTGACAATAAATATTTTTGGATGATTTCACACAAGGGGACCCGTTCACCTTCCCGCAGTGTCCAATACTTGAGTTGCATATCTCGGTGGGGAAAGCAGCTCAGAGTTTGGTAGATCTCCATTTGTATTTTTAGCCCGAGGAGGTTTTATTCTCTGAAAACCGAGTTGCTTATCTCGGCGAGGAATTTAAATTATAAGAAGCAAATATGGGTTTACCTTTACGTTTTCTTTAAGGGTAATGCATTCAACTGAGTTTAAAATAATTCTTAGCGACAGCTAGAGATAGCAGCAAGGGGTTTTTGAATTTAGATGGGAAGTGTATGTTGGATATATCGCCAAGGAGACAGAGTGGTGTCGGTGGAAGACGGTGGAAAGTGTCGCAGTGACCTTGGTCCAGAGGGAGTGGACGGGCTTGCATACCCAGTTGTCTGTGTTTCCTACAAGTACATTGTGAACAAACCTCAGTTTTGACCAGTCCCATTTTGAACATCATGCTTTGAGTGATGTGCGTTCTATGAATAACTTTATATTGTATAAGCGGCAGGGTTGAGTTAGTGGTCATGGTAAAACTCTTTTAACATATTTGTTGCCATAAATCTGGAAGAGAGCTCCAAATCATTTACCCACTTAGTTGTTGGGAGTGTTATTGTGTTATTTAAGGTAAATATAAATGTATATAATATGGAGATCAGTTTTTTATGATTATTAATTAACGCCTAGATACTTAATATTGCCTGCCTGGAGAAGGAGAGGGAACCCTGGGTTGCAGAGTCATTTTCAGAAAGAGGTAAAATAGTTTTTTCATTAAAACTGATGGTGTAGTGGGAGATTGTTGAGAATGTATTAATGATGTTAAGGTTTTTTTAAGTGATAAATATGGATGTTTGTAAATAAAGTAGAATATCATCAGCATAAAGACTTATTTTGTGTTGTGTCCATGACCTTTATTCCTTGAATTTAACTGTTTTTTCTTATAATACTCCTGCGAGGGTTTTGATGAAAATGGCAAAAAGAGAAGGCAGGAGTGAACATCCTTGTCTGGTCCCCTGGTGCAATGTAAAGCTGGGCAAAGTGATTCCATTAGTAGCAAAAGTAGCCCTTGGTGATGTGTACAGTATCTTAATGCAGTGAATGAATGACTCTCCAAACCCAAATTTATGAAGAATATTCAATAAAAAGAGCCAGTTTAGTGATATGATGATGTTTTTTGTTGTGTTATTTTGCAGTTTGCTGTGATATGTTGATGTTGATTTCACAATGTTGTGAAAATCACACACTTGCTGGATGGATAAGAGGAGTGGGAGTGACTTTTTCTATTCTAGCTGCTGATAATTATCATGTCCGTCTTGATTAATGAAAGCGTAGCTTGAAGGTTGGGTGGGATCTTTGTTGGGTTTCAGTAAGTGTCATAACAGACGTAATCATATGTTTAGGTATGGTAGAAGTGTCTTTAATCTCTGTAATTGTTGAATAGTGGTGATATGTTGGCCCGTAGTTCATCTGGTTCAGGAGATTTGTTATTTGGTATTTTGTTTAGAGCAGTCGTAGGTTCGCTGAGGGTGAGGGGTGCATCTGAGTTGCTTTAATCCAGTCTGTTTTGGTTCACTGGGATTGGTGGATAATTTGTTTGTTAGTTGTTGCTGTTTTTTCTTGTATGAAGAATATGAAATAAATATGAAATATTTCCTCAAATGAATGCCTTCCCAGCTTCCCATATCTGTGGGACGTCTGGAGAGTTGTTCATCTTCAGAGAAAATGTCCACTCTCGCCTTATTAATGTCATAAAATGGAGTTTTCTAGTAGTGAGTAGTGAGACTCAGATCTTTTAGTGTCTGCAACACCATGTTGCGGATGTTCTATGAGTCTGTGGTGGCCAGTGCCATTTTCTATGCTGTGGTGTGCTGGGG
>JBBPCW010252552.1:0-13853 GCA_037974425.1 Phenacogrammus interruptus
CTAGCGGTCTTGGGAATCGAACCTGGACTTTCTGATCGCAGGGCGAATGCCCTAACCACTAGGCTACCAACTGCCCCCAAAAAAATATACACCCGCTTATTTGCAGTTCAGCAGCAGCTTCAGTCTCTTGCGGATTTTTTTCTGAGAATCGAAGTAATAATTGTTCACGGAATCCCCCTCACATCTCCCACGGAAACTGCAGATATCCTCTGCATTTTTTGGGCTTTTGTGACATCCAGGCCTCGTCTGCCATGCCCCCTCATCCTTGTGCTGGTTGTTTATGTTTGGGCACGATTCTTTATATTCATGGCAATATACAATTTTTCCAGCATTTTAGTGCTAAATTATTAAGAAAAATATAATTTACTAATTTTGTAACATAAATGTTAATGTAAATTCAGCTACATTTCCATAAAATATAACTATAAATGTTTTGGTACTGTTGAGAGTACACAAAGAATATGCTTCTTGGCATTGTCGGGGGTTTACTGTATGCCATGCAAAATTTAGAGAGAATTTAAGCCATTGTAAGAAGTTGCTTCTATTTTAATCTTTACATTATGAATGGAAATAAGCCCCTGCTTTTATTTCCAGTTCCAGGAGAGGTGTTCGTAAATTGACGTTATTTATACTTCACAAGAGAGGATTGCTCTTATTGCCATCAAATTTGCAAGGGCTTTCCTGAAGAAGTTGCTCTGTTTACAGGTGGAAGTTAAATCAGCTTGTGCTGTGAAAGGAGGAGAAAGTAGCTCATCTGTACGGGAGGCCTGTAAACGTGCTTGTGTTGAGAAACGTGCACCTTTAAATCAACACAGCTGGAGCAATTACAGTGTTTTCTTATTGTGGTCTGTGCCCTTCTGACAGCGACTGTATTTCCCTGCTCTATTTTGTTCATCTCTAGTGTTGGGAGCACGTGTAGTTTGGATGAGCAGATTTGCATTTGAATATCTATATCTTGCCAATGAAGTCCAGATGTTAAAGTTATTGGTGGCGCAACTGCGATAGAACAGTAACACTGAGTGGAATAATGTGTTAATGATGGCTCAAATTGCAGCAGCAAAGCAGAGCACCTTAAGCTACTTTTTTATAAAAGCTTACTGAAACAAAGAGTGTTTTTAGGGCACTGATGGTCTTTTGACCCCAAGCACTATAGAGATGTCATTCAACTGTAGTTAATTATGTTGTTATGAGTAGACTGGAGCCATACCCTCATAATCATAAGAAAGACCTATTCATAACACTTTAGTGCTTTAAGTAAATGTATTATTAAGCCTAGTTATTGCTCCAAATAGTAGAGATATTAATGAGTTCCCTTATTAATGGGATTCATTATTGTTCATTCGCAATAAAGATGCCCTTCAGAAACCATTTCAGAGACCTTTCGACATGTGTTTCGATATTTATGTTAACATTAACAAATAAAGCAATCCACATTTCCAGATGTGACTCCTTCATGCTTTAATGTTTTTTGCACAAAAACTATGGAATTGCATTGTGTCCATTACATTTTCTCAATGTTCTTCTGTTACTGGCATTTGAAAGATCTGTTATACTCACAATCTTATGCAGAGGTATCCAAAAATGTATCCAGCCTTAGGTAATGTAATCATGGGACTGCTTCGGTATGTGCATGAACTCTGATTGACAGAGTGCATGAACTCTTGGAACCAACAGAAACCACTCTGGTCCTAATATGTGAAAATGCTTGTTAATGCTGAGAAGATCTTTAGATACAACTAACCATTTGCAAATGTTGCATGCCTTCAGTCTGCTGGTTGCGCCAGTGCTCACTGAGCTGTGGGACATAACTCCCCATGAGCTTTTTGTGCTCCCTAGTAAAACAGAATACGAAGAATCTTTGACGAATGCAAGTTAACTGCAGGACCCTTGGTCTCGTTAATGCACCATATGCTTTTGTTGACTGAACACTGCAGGCTGGATAAAGAATTAGACCCATTAAGGAAGTTTCAGGGAGTACAGTACGCTCAGGTTGGCTCACTGAAGAGTTCCATCTGTTATTGTATCTGCGCTGTATAGATCTCTCATGTCAAGGTTCTTGCACAGTAGCAGTAGACAAAGCTCACTCTCTTCATTCCTTCCTCCCTCCCCTTTACACCCCACAAATTGGTAGTAGCTCTAACAGGGAACATGATCGCCACAGGAGGGCCTCTCATAAATCCTTCAGTTCAAGAGTTGTGAGTTTCTATGTACTGAAGAGAGGAGGAATGGAGAATGAGTTTGACCATCCTCAGTTTTAAAACAGTGTTCAGAAATGTGTTTATCTCCATTGGCTGGCTGGAATTAAATGTTTTAATTACTTTCCTTATTTGCTTTTAGATTAAAGCTTGAAATTTTCTTCACATGTAAACAGAAGACAGTCTTTGACCAACAAACTATGTAGTAACTACATAAACTACATAAACAAGTGTCTGATTGGACGTCAGCCTTTTTATCTGTTATAATATATAATAGTTTGGGCTTTTCCTTAATTAGTATGTTTTCATTAATTCAAATATTTAACTTTTGAAATTAACATTTTATTCCAATATTTTACTAATCTCTTTACCTAGGCCAATGAAGGACACTGCATTGTACTTTTACTGACTGATGTTTTTACCTGTCTTTTATAAGCCAGGTTTCCATCCAAGGAGTTTTTGGGAAAAAATATTTAGCGCTTCAATTTTTTTTTACAGATATAGCTGATGGAAATGCTAATTATCGACAAATGTCGACATAATATTTTTCCGTTTAACTTTAGCGCATGAATTCTTTATCGATACTTCAGATGTCGCAAAAACTACTTTGGAAACGCTTTTTGTTGGAAAACAATGCCGTGAACATAGTTTCTGATATTTAACCGGTCTGTGACGAAAGGTTGGGGACCGCTGCTCTCGGGCTATCAGACAAGCTTCATTCTGTTGTCATCTTCGGATATTTTGGACATTTCTAATTATTTGTGAAACTGAAATTACAGTAAGCTGGCAAATAAAAAAACTGAATAATCTCTCCATCATTTTTTACTTTGTTTGGCGGAGGGGTGTGTCACGTGGAAAACAAAATGGAGTTCATTTGCGACAAACACAAAAATTTGTTTGGAAACGGCTCAAGGGCAGATTTTTTTCTGCAATACACCAGAACTTATGCGACAGTTCGTTTTGCGGGGGATGTCATCACGCACACCATTTTATCGATAAAAAGCCAGTTGGATGGAAACAGGCTGGAGACAGCAAATTTCGCACATTTTTTTACCGCATATTCTGTTTGTCGATAACAAAACTTCGCAAAACACTGGATAGAAACTTGGTTATAGTTTATCTTTGCAACTTTGTCCTACTTTCCCTGTCCTATTATGTCTTGCTTTAGTTGTTTGACACTGTCACAACCCGGTCCCGTCCGGGCTGAGGAGGGAGGAATCAGACACCCGAAAAGACTTCCATGCTGATTTAGGATTTTAATGAGAACAAAAAAGGCAGAGAAGGCAAGGTCCGGCCATCAATCCATGAGGGAACATGAAGGAACGCAAGGAAACGGGACGGGCATAAGGTGAGGGTATGTTTGCGTGAGGGACAACTAAGACAAACGGCTATTTCTACCTTAAGGTGAAGGGAGGTGAAGTGAGGTTCAGGTGCTAGGCTAATTTACATGGTGACTAGGTGAAGGTGAATCAGGTAGAAGGCTGATCCCAGGCAATCAGCTGAGTGTAGGTGAGTTCGGGCAAGTCCTTTGTCCAATAACGACCCCCAGTAGTCACGGCCGGAAATCATGACAGTACCCCCCCGTTCATGGCACCACTCTGGGGTGCCACAACGAGCCCTCCCAGCATGTCTAGTGTCCCTTGCCACGGCGGAGGCGGCGGAGCCGGCAGGGACCTGGTTACCGGGAATGAGGCAGGTGTCCCCTCTGGCGTGTGGGTCCAGGCAGCCGGTGTGCAGACCGGCCCAGGAGGTAAAACGGCTGAAGGGTAGACTGGTCCTGGAGACAAAGCGTCTGGCATGAGGTCAGGGTCCGAGTCAGTCGGGGAGGGAACTGGCATGGCATCTGGGTCTGGTTTAGTCGGAGGAGAGGTAGTCTGAACGTCAGTGTCTGATTCAGTCGGGGTGGAAACTGGCGCGACAGCCGGGTCTGGTTTAGTCTGAGGAGAGATGGTCAGGCTGTCTGGGTCTGAGTCAGTCGGGGGGAAACTGGCGTAGTGTCCGGGTCTGGATTGGTCAGAGGAGAAATGGCCAGAGCGTCAGAGTCCGAGTCAGTCGGGGAGAGGACAGGCATGGTGGTCGGGTCAGGGCCCGTCAGAGAAGGCACTGTCAGAGTGTCGGGTCTGGAACGGGTCGGGGAGGTGACGTCTAGGTCTGGTTCAGTCAGAGAAGAAACAGTCAGGGTCGGAGTCAGTCGTTGAGAGAATGAGTGTGGTGTTCGGTTCGGGGTACGTCATGGAAGACACTGTCAGAGTGTCTGGGTTGGAGTGGGTCGGTGAGGGAACAGGGCTGACGCCCGGGTCTGATTCGGTCGAAGAAGAAACGGTCAGAATGTCAGGGTTAAAGTCAGTCGGTAAGGGCACTAGAGGGGCGTCTGGGTTTGCCGTCGAAGATGCTGTCAGAGCGTTGGGTTTGGGGTAGGTCATAAGGTGATGTCCAGGTCTGGTCCAGTCAGAAAGGGAACGGTCAGAGGGTCCGGGTCAGAGTCAGTCAGAGCGAGGCCTAGCGAGGCATCTGGGTCTAGTTCAGTTGGGGAAGGAATAGTTAGAACGTACAGGTTGGAGGAAGTCGGCGAGGGGACGGGTGCGGCGTCGGGGTCTGGGTCAGTCAGGGAGGAAACAGTCAGAGCGTCCGAGTCGGGTTCAGTTGAAGCAGGAGAGGCTGTGGCACCCGGGTCGGAATCATTCCGGCCGGTCGGCCCGGCGACCAGTGATGGGTCGGGAGGCCCCTCCCCCAGCGGAGGGCGATATGCAGGACCGGCAACCAAGCCAGCTGGATAGGCTGGAGCAGCTGTGGAGGTGGCTTGATGGAGGGGAGCTGGAGTGGTACAGGACTGACTGTTGTGATAGAGAAAAGGGGCGCACGGGACTACATGAGCCTGGGTGGCATTGGGTTGGCATGTATGGGGTGGAGTCGTGTGAAGGAGGCAGAGTGGCTCTGGACTGAAAGGGGAGCTGCTGGGTAATACTGCAGTCTCCAGTCTAGGGTCTGGCAGCCCTAAATAGACCAGTAGTGTGTTGAGTAGAACTGAGAGGGCCTGTGTGGGGTTAAGCAGAGGGGAATTGTTCAAATTGGGGATGAGTGGCACTGGGTTGGGCTGTAAAGGGTTAATGGGGAGCTGAATGGATCGTTTCGGGGAAACAGGGATCTGAGCCAAGCCGCTGGGCCGCTGACCCGGTTGGTTGTGGGCTGAACGAAGCCTGTAATGGAAGATCAGGGGACGGTGACGTCATCCAGAGGAGGTTTCTTGTATGGGAGGAGGGAGTCGGAGCAAGCTGTGAGTTGAAGAGAGGAGGGGCCCGCCACGAGTCAAATGGAGGAGGGGCTGGCAGCGAGTCGAGGAGAGGAGGGGCCGGCGGCGAGTTGAGGAGAGAAGGGGCCGGCGGTGAGTCGAGGAGAGGAGGGGCCGGCACCGGCGCCGGCGCCGGCAGTGAATCGAGAAGAGCCGGAGCTGGCAGCGAGTCAAGGAGAGCCGGAGCCGGCAGTGAGTTGAGGAGAGGCAGAGCCGGCAGTGAGTCGAGAAGAGCCAGAGCTGGCTGTGAGTCGAGGAGAGCCGAAGCCGGCAGTGAGTTGAAGAGAGGAGGGGCCGGCAGCGAGTCGCGGAGAGCCGGAGGTGGTGAGAGCCAACCAGACTAAACTGGGGCCACCGAAGGGGGGCCGGGCCTCACCCGGTTTGTCTTCCCCTTTCTCCTTCTCCTTCTGCGATCATGGGACCTCCCGGTTGACGTGGTTTCTTCCGCGAGGAGGTCCGCCCAAGCAACCCGTACCGGAGTGTCCTCCACACGGCCATTCCAGCAGTAAGTGAATTCGTCCTCATCCGAACTCAAGTACGGTGGATAGGCGAATGTGTCTCCCCCCACGCACATGAAGTCCTCCTCGCTAAAGCTCCGGTCCTCACGGACTCTGGGAGATTGCTGGGACTTCCCTCAGCATGTTCTGCGTCGATGGGGTTTCCTTGGTGAGGCTCGGACGGGCAGGCTCGCGAGAAAACCCTGGAGGTCGAATGTCTCAATGTCCTCCGCGGTCTCCTTACTCCACCCGAATTCGGAGACTTCATCGGAGCTGCTGGCGATGCTTCTGCAATAAACATTGACTTTATTTTAAGGCTTTTTAACACATCTTAACCAGGGGTGCCAATAATTATGGATGGCAGTGTATGTTTGCATTGAAAAGACGTTCCTGAGTGTGGGTGTATTTTGAGAGATCCCAAGAAAGAAACTACAGGGTTTATCTATAACTTGAAACTGACATCTATTGATGCCCCGTTAAACAAAACTTGCCATTAGCTGTTTTAACATAATTAGATCAAGTTGCCATGACAACTGTACCCTGCCATGCTGCTTGGCCCCACATTGCTGTGTTTGATAGCACAGGTCAACAAAAAACTTTTTTTGTTATCATCAGAAACCACAAAACACTTTTCTAAACCAGTTTTTTATTCTGATTTCAGAGCTTTTCAGTTATTTTCAGTCACATAAACTTTTTGAATTATGAATAATATTAGATTTGCATATGGTTATTTATTAAACCAAACAAGTAACTGTTTCAGTATTTTCAGTGCAAAGTCAGACAGGCCACACTATGGCATAGATGTAATGATCAGTGTCAGTCAGCTACCACTGTTTCTTCAAAAATGCTTGGCATATGATCATTATATGCTAATTATACCAACTATCATGCAATATATAACTAGCCTTATCACAAAAACTGTACATGCAGGAAAAACTAAATACAGATGCGGGAATAAAGTAAATACAGATTTGAAATCAGCATGAAAAACACTACAAAACCCACATAGTTGACCTGTGTAATTATTATTTGTTCTGTCAGAGCTGGACTTGTTACAGTTCTGAATCTGATTATGGATTTTTTCCACTGTCCTTCTTTCCTCAAAGGGACTCCTCAAAATTGCATTTGTTGATATTAGGATATGGCCAATATTAAGTGCTGAGACTGCATTCATTAAGCCTTGATCTGTGTATGTAGGACTACTTGACAACCTGAACATCTCTTACTCTACTTTTTAGGTATTTTTTGCTTGTCTCTGACACCACTGATTTGTTCACTAGGGACTCAGACCCAGACCTCAACAAAACTGTGCCAATATAAACAAAATGGAATTGATTCTGAATATAATTACATTAAACAAGTTAGGTAACTGGTTTGGAATCTGTCATGGAGAAGGCAGCAATGAATGATGATAAGCCCAATGTAGCATGGTGGAAAGCCCAGACGTGGACACACACTCCCTTTTGGCAGTAGAGAGTTTCCACCAGGAAATCAGCGGCACACGCACACAGACAAACAAGGTAAGACTGCGAAGAGCCTGAATGCTCACGTTTGGCGAGAAATGATTGCCACATTTGGCCGGCATCCGACCGTCCCGGCTAAGGGGACACCCAAAGACGGTAGTCCTGGATGAGGACACCCAAAGACGGTAGTCCCGGATGAGGTAGGCATCCTGGATGAACCACCCAGGAACCCAAGACCGCTGCTCTAGACCATAGCCCTCCCAGACAACACGTTGGCAGCTGGCAGGCAGCTGGAGCTGGTAGGTGACAGGGTTGATGCAGTGATTTTGTAGGGGCCAATGAACCGAGATGTGAGCTTCCTGCTGTCAGTGCGGAGGTGGATGTGCTTGGTGGATAAATAGACCCTGTCAACAACATGGAAGACTTCTAATCCCCACCAGAGAGATGACGTGTGGTTGCAGGACAGGTGCAGGATCTGTCCAGGCAGGCTCTAGTTGGTGTTGCCGGGAGAGGGCGTCAGCTTTGGTGTTCTTGAAACCCGGACGGTAGGAGATGTGGAAGTTGTACTGTTCGAAGAACAGGGCCCACAGCGCCTGTCTGGGGTTAAGCTGTTTGGCCTGGTGCAGGCTGATGAGATTCTGGTGGTCGGTTCAGATGGTAAATGGGTCACTGCCGCCCTTGAGCCAGTGATGCCATTCCTTCAGGGCTCACTTCATGGCCAACAGCTCATGGTCCCCTAGGCCCTAGTGCTGCTGTATGAGGTTGAACTTTCTGGAGAAGAAGCAACAAGCATGAAGCTTCTGGTATGGACCGCTCTGTGACACGTCGGAGGCGATCACCTCAACAGCAAATGACTTGGTCGGATCTGGACGCAGAAGGATGGGAGTCATCGTGAACAGGTGACAGAGGGAATGGAAGGCCTAAAAGGCATCCAGTGGTAAGTGAAAGGGTGATCTTGATGGCTTGGAGAGTGCAGTCAGAGATGCCGCAGTAGAACCGAAGCCCCGGATGAATCGCAGAAAGAAATTGGCGAATCCCAGAAAACATTGCTGTTTAAGCGTCAAGGGTAGGGGCCACGAACGCACAGCCACCAGTTTTTGGGGATCCATGGCCACACCCTGGGAGGAGGTGACAAACCCAAGGAATGTGGTAGTGTGCTGGTGGAATGCACATTTATATGCAGTATAACTGGTGGGCCAGCAACCTCTTAGGGACTGCTCAGACATGCTGGGTATGCTCATTCAAGATCTTGGAATAAATAAGGATGTTGTCGAGATAGACAAAGCACCATCTACCTAGCATGTCACGGAGGAGGTCACTGATGAAGGACCGGAATGCCGCTGGACGTTAGCCCAATCCGAACAGTGTAACCAGGGTTCCAGTTTGGTGAAGATCTTAGCACCAGAGGAAGCATCCAGGGCAGTGTTGGTGGGCGGGAGTGGATGACGGTTCTTTATGATAATCCTGTTAAGCCCCCTGTAGTCAACGCAGGGGAAGAGGCCTCCGTCTTTTTTCTTTACAAAGAAGAACCCCACGACCACGGGCGACAACTAGGGTCTGAGGGAACCATTACAAAGACCCTCTGTGACGGACTCCTCCATGGCCTTCTGCTCCCCCGCTGATGGTGAGTAAAGATGGCCGCTGGGTAGTACCACGCCTGACACAAGGTCTATTGCGAGGTCGTAGGGGTGGCGGGGAGGGATACGGACCGCCCGGCTCTTGCTGAACGCCTTGGCCTTCCACACCCAAAGCCGGGAAACAGAGAGGGGAATGCAGGAAGTAGCTGCCAGCGGACCAGGCGGGATCCCCTGCTCACCCGGTCTGGCCGTTTTCCGGACGCAGAGGGCAGATAGCATGGTGATGGTCAGGTGAAGCACAATAGGCACACAGCCCTACTCCAGTGGAGTGGGCCCCTGAGGCAGGTGGACTTGGGGGGGCCGCAGTGTAGGACATGGGCGGAAGCGGGTGGACACCCCCTGGCGGTGGCGGGCCACGCGATAGGGGAACCGATGTGCCGTCCGGCTGGGTGAGGCTTCCTAGACGCTGATCCACCTGAATCACGAGCTGGACCATACCCTCCAGGGTGGCCGGAAGCTCCTGCAGCACCAATTTGCTCTTCAGGCGAGTGGATAGACCCTTGTAGTAAGCGGTGCAGAGAGCGTCATCGCTCCAATCAGTCTGCGCCACCAGAGTGTGAAACTCCACAGTGTAGCAGCTCACACTGCTGTCTCCCTGCCGCAGGTGGTACAGGCATGAGTCGATTTCCACCTTACTCTCGGGGTGCTGGATAGCGGCTTTCAGCTCTTGTTCGGACCTCAGGACTGTTTGGTCGGCTTGCTGATCACCTCCGAGAGCCGCTCGATGCCCGCTGGGCATAAATCGAGACCATTCTGTCATGGAGAGGACAGCAATGAAGCCCAATGAAGCATGGTGGAAAGCCCAGACGTGGACACACATGAGTGAGCAGGTAAACCATGCACTTGGATCTGAGAATGATCCGTTTTGGGAATAGAAAATGTCCTCTAGGGAAATCAGCGTTCTCACACGCACACAGACAAACAAGGTGAGACTCAGAAGAGCCAGAATACTCACGTTTGGCGAGATATGATTGATATGATGAGTGGTAAGTTGGGTCGAAATAAGGGTATGTCTGGTGCATAGAAAACCCTGTTTCCTGTTTTTATACGTTACATGAGTCGATTCTGGTGCCCACAGACATCACGTGCTACTGGGCCGAAAAGCAACTAGCAACAGTTGCTACGTTTTGATTAGAGGCTAAGAAAAATGGGGAGGATGTTAAGATGTGTCTGACTGACCCTGATGTTGGCAGTCGAGTCACATTCCTGCCCTACAGTTTAGTAGTTTGCATAACCTTGACTCCCTCACAGCCTTATCCTATGTTGTATTGAATGAAACAGGACCATGATCTGCATCAATTTATTCTGCTCAAGAGTTTTCTCTGAGAAACAAACAGATCATGTTAGACCAGCAGTTCACTTCGTCAATATACCTGCCTATTAAAAACATACAACTCTATATGCTTTTCTTACAAAATGTTCAAAAAGTTTCATATTGTTTAGGTAGCAAAGGTTTAGATTACTTGCACTGTGTAATGCTGCATGTAAAGCTTAGTGTCAACACAGACTATAAAAAATATTGAAATAACTACAGTATTTACATTGAAAAATCATGGATTAAATTTTCTACTGACATATAAAGACCAGGATATATATGTGCTTGAATTATCTATGAGAATATGGACATGATTAATATTAAAATAGTAAAGGAATAAATAGTAAATATACCATCGCTATATATGTCCGGCAAAACAAGTATGAAGGAACCATTACTCTTATTATACTGATGCTTTTCAACATTGGTGCTGGCTTTTTAGACATCCTTGGATGGCAAAGAAAACAAGCAAATGAATTCTTGACCCAATCAAACATAACTTCTCAATTTTGACAGAAACAAAAGGAAAACATTCACACACAAGGGATGTCAGGGGCTGGCTTTTTTCTGCACTTTGGTACGTTCAGTCTTTTTCAATGCTTCTCTAATGAGGATCAGAGGCTGCATAACTTGTGTCTAGCTCCATGTGACACATGTGGTTGTGTTCTGCTGTTTGTTTCACCAGATTGGTTTGAGAGTTTACTTTGTCCAAGTGGCGCCTCTTCTGTCTCAGGCGCCTCTTCTGTCTCCTCATCTCTTTACTTGGACATTACTGAAAAGGTCAGTGTATTGTGGATGACATTAAACTGGCTTCTATAGATCCAAAGATGTAGGAGGTCTTTTCCAGGTTTACTATCCCTCTGATACTTGACACAATTGACACTGACAACTCTTGTAGGCCTTCTATAATTTGTGGTCCTTATAAAAGTTACATGAACAAATACTACACTCTTAAAAATAGAAGTGCAGGTCTTTCATGTTTTCATTAGTGTTTTCATGGTCCAAAACACCCATCTTAACAGAGGTAAGGGGGACTCGGCTGCCTAGCGGACTTTCACCAAGCTTAGCTAGCCCACTTTCACCAGGGGCAAGTACCACTACTCCAGCCTTAGTGGAGCCGCACAGTATGGTGAAAAATCACTGCTCACACCTGTAGGACACAGGAGCGAAGACAGAGAGAAGGTCACACATCAAGTTTCTGTATTGCAGTTTCTCCTTGAACCGTGAATTCAATCTAAGTCTGATGGATTAATTGGAAGGAAAGAAAGATACAAGCAAATGTACATGGTCTGTGGAGTGAGGGTCAAGGGTTTAAGGACAGCTGACACTGATTGATCTCCTTTCTCTTATTTTTTTTTTTAGAAAAATGAAAATACATCCAGTGGCACATGATTTTTTACATAATGCATATGTTTAACCAAAGACCGCAACATATATTATTTGGACAAAAGTAATGCACTTCAGCATTACAAGACATTTTGGACAACTCCATGCTTCTAGTTTTGTGTTTATACTTTTATATTAACTTCATACTTGAATGATACTTGAACAGAAATAGGTAGAAAGAAAATACTAGCTAATGTCTATTAAAAAGTGCAGTACGCAAGCATCACAAGGAGAGAAAATCAGTTCGGTTCAATTTTTTTTATATGGAACTTATTACATTCAATGTTGTCACAAAGCAGCTTAACAGATTCCAGGTCTGTGAGGAGAGGAATAGCTCCCTTAGGTTGGAAGAAACCTCAGGAGGAACCAAGTCTTGGTAGACCCAGAGAGTGAAAGGCATTTGGGTTCTGTTGAACAGCACAGATCTGAACCACCCTTATAAGCAAAAGTTGACCTTCACATAGTCATTTCATAATGAATGAACAGAAATGGTCTAAAATGTATATTTAAAAGATCTATCAATATAACAGGGGTTTAGCAAGGATGTGTTTGATAATAGTAGGTAGCTGGTAGCCTAGTGGTTAGGGGATTCGCCCTGCGATCAGAAAGTCCGGGTTTGATTCCCAAGACCGCTAGGCACCTCTGAGGTACCCTGAGCAAGGTACCGCCCCCACACACTGCTCCCCGGGCGCCGTGTTCCTGCTGCCGCCTGCTTCACTTGGTGAATGGGTTAAATGCAGAGGAAGTGTTTTGTACTGTTCACACTGTGTGCTGTGGTGTGTTCACATATGACAAATGGTCACTTTCACTTTCACTAATATGTTGACCACCAAGTACAAACATGTACAATTAGATAGAATCGTTCAGCCCTAATCTAAGCCAAAAACAAAGAGTCCACAGTGTCAGAATCCACAATGTTAAGCTTTCCTACAGCTACTTATGACCGTAGACTGTGAGCTTCCTAAAAATGTCAGCAATGTACAACCTTAAGCTCGATGAGTTTTGCAGGCCTACTTGCCTCATATGAGATTAACACAGAAGTATTTCCTCCTCTCACTCGTTAGAAGTATGGAATTTCATCGATGTCTTTAACACCTTTTTCGTCTGTTCACCACTGTGGTCAAAACGTCCCGTACGAAGGACTCAAAGCTGGTCCACACACGTGCGCCTGAAGTCAGTACATGGTAATGTGATTACATTTCTCCTGGGTCTGCCTTGGCTGTTTTTGCTCACCTTGGCTCCAGGGCTGCAACTCAGCCTGGAAAACGTATATCCCTGCAGGAGGCCACACTTGACATTTGCGCATTGAACATCAGCAGTACAAAGCTGTGCTATATTTTCTCCCGGTGGGAGAAAAGTCCGGAAAAGACTTAAGTCACGAGATACAGCTGTCAACGAGGGAGATCAGCATAAACTCAGCCCAAGAGCACAGATCTGTTTCTTCATTTTCCTGACACAGCACTAGTGTGCACATCTATGTCTATAGTAGAAAAGTGGTAGCTATAGTCAAGGCCGCAAAGCCGGTAGAACACTCTGGCATGTGTTTTCACTGGCTGTATCCAATGGCCAAAGCATGTTGGAATTTTATATGAGTTATTTCTCAACTGAAGCTGAAAGAAGTTAAAAATTGAGCAGATTTTAATTTTGTTTGTAAGTAAAGGAGGTTATATTTTATTAGAATCTGAATTTGATGAAAAGTTGTTTGGACAGCCTTGAAAAAAAAAAAACAGATTCTTTCAGAATTTTACATATTTTTGTAATTTTTCACATCGAAACAAAGGGACGTACACACATAGGCATGACCACTCAGAATGTAAATCAATTGCAAAAAAAGTACAGAGATTAACCATGGAAGTGCAGAAAAATCATTTTCAATTTAGAATAAGCATACAGAGCCAAAAATATAATAATTATATGAGAGAAAGTAAAAAAACAACAACATATGTATAAAATCTACAACATGTATATAAAATTTTATAAAAGTAGCATTTTTAGTGTGTGTGTGTGTGGGGGGGGGGGGGGTCCGGCACACACGAGTCCCTGCAACAAAAAAAGGTAAACCCTTTGTTGA
>JBBPCW010252627.1:0-13842 GCA_037974425.1 Phenacogrammus interruptus
GAGCCTATACAGCTTGGAGTAAGACAACATGCATGAAGAGGATGATGTGGACAAAATACTCATTTGCCTAATAATTCTGCACTCCCTGTATAATGAACATGTTTAAAATGCTTTTAATGCTCTTTATATATTGTCATTATATAAATGCAAATGTGATTAAAGAAGAATAGCAACAATATCGCCAGGCATTCTTCTTTACTTTCAAACAGACACTTCTTCATCAGTTAAATTTCTTTAAATAACTACTTCAAAGCTCATGTTTTATTCCTTCATCTTTTATTCTCTGTTCATGTGTCTCTATTTGAAAAAAAAAATATGCTCAAGCTTTAAACTGGGATGCAGTCAATAAGTCTAGAGTGAGACCCAAAAGCAGGACGGCAGCTTGGACTGCTTCGGCTGAGACGGTGGATTATTTGGATGAAATCCACACCAAGTTTCTGAAAAAAGTGAGTATGTGACAGACAGCCCAAATTACAAATCATTATGTGTTTAATTTAGAATATACTGCATATGTATATGTTTTCTGTATAATAGATGAGCGAAAACCATGCTCTTGTGGAAAGAGCACTTCAAGCATTTGACGTCATAAACAGCGGTGTTGTCTCCGGTGATGACCTGAAGTCAGTCCTGAGCAATTTCCTTTTTCCAATCAATGACAGCACTTTTCCAAGTATTATGACCAGGTGTGATGGTGATTCTACTGTTGTATAATAGAAGCTGATACTTCTGTAGTGCATGATATTGATTTATATTTTATTTTGGCCAGATTTGGAGTGAATCCCACAGAACCTGTGGACTGGAGAAAGTTTGTTGGTCTGTTCAGAGAAGAGGAACAAGTGCTACCCACGGGGTGAGCCAACAAATAAACTATAAATAAAATGTTTATTATTATTATTATTATTATTATTATTACAATTCACAACTGAATGAAAACAGCCTTATTTATGTAATATACTAACAGACAATTTCAGCCTATGTCTCTGACAGCAGAACTCTTGCAAAACCTGTGTGAACACAAATAAACTGAAATAATCAGTAAATGTAGCTTAGAGTTTTTATAACCACATGATTTTGTCTCCATCAGGAAACATGTGGGTACTGCAACCTCTGACCTGTCCAGTATTAAAGAAGTCTTATCAAGGTTACAAGAACAGATACCTGAGGTTCTCCCTCTTCTGAAGAGGGGATTTCTGGTCTTTGATGAGGTTTGTTAACGTTTTTGAAAGTGCCATAAGACACATAGCTGTAAACTGTGTAGTATGTATGACAAAGCATCACATTTTTCATTAAATGTATTTATAGTGCACTGTGGGTGTTTTGGGTTTGTTTGTTGACTCCAGAACAAAACAGGAGTGGTGAGCAGGTCTGATCTGCGGAGAGTTCTGGAGGGTTTGACCTTTAGGCTGACAGATGAGCAGTTCAGAGGACTGATAGATCACTGTGTTCCAAACTCAGGAACCATCAACTATCAACAATTCCTGGACTTTTTCCAGGAGCAAAGACCAGCAGTGGTAACATTTCTGCAATGCATGTTTGTATTTTTCACAAAATAATTTGAATTTGTCTACTTTTAGATGATCTCTTTTCTTTGAACTGATAATACAGATCTTCTCTAAAAGGACATGATGATCATGCAGTAGCGTAAAGTAGAATTCTACCAATTCTTTAGAATGCCCACATAATTAAATGGCTAAGAACTAAACAAAGTAATTCTGAGTGATTTGAAATTTCTCCATTCAAGATAAATGTACCGTGTCAAAATTGTTTGCAGGTGTTCCTCAAATTATAAGTCACTTTGGATAAAAGCAGCTGCCAAATGAATGCAATAGGAGTGGCAGTAGGACATCTAAAACGTTTGTTATGTAACATCACAGAAAGTTATTACATGGAATGGTTACAAATGTGCTGCCTGATATATTGTTTTGTTGTGATTAGGTTTTGGCATCATTTAGATCTGTTAATGACAGAGAGATATGTAGATTGTTGAAAACTTGTTTTTCTAGATTTACCACAGTTTTACCATGATTAACACTACATTCAGAAAACACATGTAGGCTCACTGGTGTTATTATTGGGAAGCAAATAAAATTGTCATTGTCATTGTAAAGAAATCTGGGTTGGTAAGTTTCTCTACAATGAACTTGTAATGTTTTGTGCTACATTGTTGATTTCTGTGTCAGTTTCCATCTTTGTTTCCATCTACATGTGCTTGTATTTTGTTCTGTGTATTTGCCTAACCCCTGCCTTTGTATCAATATTCCCATCTGAGTATTGTTAGTTGCTCCTCATCACTCACTTTGTCCTCTCCTGTTTAGGGTTTAAAAGTCCCTATATTTTAGTTTGTCTTTGTTCGTTTGTCTCTGATCTATCTATCAATTTTGTTGAAGTTTGTGTTTCATTCTTACTCACATCTAGATCTTTAATTACAGAAACAAAACAAAAAAATGCAAGAAATCAGTGGAATTCTGCTTTACATTATTGCTGTAGTCCCAAGAGCACTACTGTATTGCATTATATTTGTGTGTTACAGGATCAGGAGCAGGGCAGCAAATCTACAGAGCGATCAGAGATCCAGACCCCCCCTTCTACTGTATCTTCGTTTGATACTGAAGCCTGGACCGCAGTATGTAGTTTCACTTGATAAAATGGTAATCTGGGTTATGTCAATGGGATTTTGTATCCATAATCATTTTGTCATAATCGTGTCATTAGCCAGTAGAAGTAATATCAATTCCTCTTTTCAAAACTCTGATTTAAATCATGTTGTAAAAAAAACTAAACTAATAGAAATAAATATTCCTGAGTGAAGCAGCCAGGAACACAGCGCCCTTACTGAAGGGTACTCAGAGGTGCCACTAGCAGTCTTGGGATTCATACCCACAAGTTTCTAATCGCAGGGCGAATGCCCTAACCACCAGACCACTGGCTGCCCCAAACTGTCTAACTAATATTATTTTTATTTGTAGGTGGAGGGGGTTCTTAAGGAGAAGTTGTCTGAACAATATGGTCCACTGATGGCATCCCTAAGCCAAGAAGACCCACTACAGAGTTGCATTGTCCCTCCTGAAGCCATGAGAACACTAATGCAACAGTATGGGCTACCATTGTCTGACAGCCACTTTAACAAGTAAGAATCACACTGTTTTACATGGAGACCTAGCACTGTGATAATTATTTATTTACTAACTCGTGACATGTTCTCCCTGTTTTCCATCTCTTCAGGCTCTGTGAACCATTTATGGAGTCTGGAGGAGTGAACTACAAGCTATTGATGATGAACCTAGGGCTCTACAAGACCAATGGCAAGAATCCCACCGTAATGGAGAGGTCTGTTCTGTTTAAAGTGATAGTTTGGTGAACAGAGTGCTAACTTAAAAAAATCCTTAGGTCTCTGACCCTGTATTGCATTCGGTTATTGATAAAATGTATGTTAACCTTTGTTACTCCTCAATGTCTCTCGTATGAGTTTAGTCACATGCTCATCCTGCTCTATTTGAGTTACAGAAATGGGAGTGCTGATACAGCTCATGTTGAGAGCATTAGGAAGCAGGCAGTGGTGGATGTTGTCCTACGAAGACTCAGAGACAGGTTGCAGATGCGTGGGGTCTCTCTCGAGCACTGTCTGATGGCCACTGGTAACAGCTCTACAGCAGTGCTGGGCCTGAGAGACTTCCAGAAGGTAATTACCTCAAGTGTGCCTATAAACAGTCCTTTTTCAAAACTTACCCAATGTTTTAAATTTCTTTGTTTAATCCCTGTATACTTTCTCATGGCCAAACCTTGGTTTCTGAGCCATAGCTTGTTTTGGACCACAGCTTAACTATTTGTGAATTTTAGACTTCTTTAATTAAGCACAAGTGTAATGAGAAATGTACAAATCACAAATGAGAGAGATAGAATTACTAATTACTAAAAAAAAATTACTAATGCTCTTTTACACATTTGTTGCCAAATGTGCAGTGAAAATCCAGCCATGTTAAAAATATTTCTCAATATATCTCAGATATAGTTGGAATAGTGATGTTTTTATTCAGCAACATCAACCAATCACTTACTTGTCTGCTCCATGAACAGCTACTTTTTCAAAATATTGAAATGCAGCATGCTTGGAATTTCATGGTCCATCGTTCAGAACTGTAGACTGCTGAACCAGATTTTGTTTTTTTCAGAACTGTTACATCTCTACATGAAACACATGAGATACTAGGCCCCAAAGAAGAAGATATTCAGTCTTTGCTTGCTTTTTGAATCACTCTTAGATTCTGGATGAGTGCAGAATTACCCTACAAGTGCCACAATTTCAGACGCTCATCCAGGCTCTTGGTTTCTGTGACGGACAGATTTCTTTTGCTGAATTCATGGCCAAATATGAAGGTGACATATCTAATTCTGTTGTATAAGTATGACATGACAGAACCTGGAAATGCATCTCTAACATATTTCTCTCCCACACAGACGCCTTAACAAAGGAAAGTAATGAGGAGCAAAGAATAAAGCCATGCAGTATTAAAGCCAACAGTTTAATGTCTGCAGAGGACTGTTTCAATCAGCTTGAGAAAAGGATTAAAGAGTGTCATGGGGTATGATCTTTCTGTGATTTATCTGAACACTTTCTATAATTGGTTCTTTACATTCAAATCTGAATTCAAGAATGTCATGTCACAGCGTCAAGAAGTAACCCATTGCTACAGAAACACGGAAAATATCTCGTTTTGTTTTCTTGTAGGATTTGTTAACAGCATTCCACCTGATGGACAGGAACAGAGATGGGGTGGTCAATCAGAGTGACTTCAGAGTTCTGTTTGACAGCCTAATGTTTGTTACTAAGGAAAAAGAGTACCACAGACTGCTAGAACTGCTGGACTTTAAGCCTGGCTCCAGTCTTAACTACGCTGAGTTCTTACGCAAGATCCAGCCCAACAAGAGGAACAGAGTGCAGCTCATTGCTAACATGACGTGAGCACAGATTTTGTTTACTGATACACTGTATTCATTCTAGTTAGCTAAGGGCCTCTCATTATTTTCTACCATGTATTTTTGTACTCAGAGCTGATGAGTTGCTTGATCATGCGTGTGAGCAGGTTCACTCCTACCTAGTGAATGTCGCACACATGGGGTGGGCAGAGTTCTCAAAGGTAACTAGTACATTTCTCCAAACCAGTTCTATGCTCTATTGATCTTTCCGCAAAACTCAAGAAGAAACATTTCTATAGAACATTGTTTCCAGTTGAGGTTTATAGAGAGTTAAAAAATAAAGATATCTCCTTTATGCACACATTTAACTGCACAATAACAGGTTACAGAGCACAAAAATGCTACAAATAGTAGCATGGCTTGTTTGGCTTTCTAAAACACAGTACATTCCACTGGATGTCATTATAAATTTGCATGTAATGATAAAGCCATGTTTAGCTATTTGAACACCCTTCACTTTCAGTTTTATGTGCATTACTGAATTTAGAACTCCATAGTAGCATGATCTCACACATGCATGCAGATTTTATGCTTATGAAATAAAATGAATTGTTGTTATTGAATTACTAAAATAATTGATTGTGGAAGCCATACTGTCACTGCGTCTGTATCTACACTGAAGAGATTGACCCCCCCTTTATTTGATCAAGTTCTTTACATACTTGATCAAGCTTGTTACACACTATTACTTGGTGTACTATTCCGTAATTATATGGAAACGATAGCTGTAGTTATTGAGTAATAAAAGCCTGCAACTGGTAGCTCCTGAGGTTTCAAGTGATTAAAACTCATCTATTTCTGTGTTCTTCGCAGGGTTTCTGCCAGTATGGTGAGGACGGTGAAACCATGATTACTAAGAACAATCTGAGGAATATCCTTTACAAATACTATTTGCCCATCACTCCAAGAGAATTTGAGAAAATATGGGCAAGGTAAAAACACACCAGTGTATAAAAAATTCTGTGGAAGCCTGAAAGTAGGGATCATGCTTTTGGTTTATAAAACAGATGTAAGGATAGGGCTGGTCGATTAATCAAAAAGTAATCGAAATCGACATTCAGAACCTATAATCGATCAAAATTTTCCAGGTTGATTATTTCACTTACTTTCCCTTTAAAAACACTACCGCATGTGGAGTCACGTGACCCCGCTCCGTTATGTTACGTTATTCCACCAACATGTCGAGCACGGAGAGCTTAAACACTGAGACAACTGAGCAACTTGTCAGTGAACTATGAGGGAAAAAAATAAATAAATATTAATCGTTAATAATCGTTAATAATCGTAATAAAAATAATCGTTCATTAATCGTAGTCGAGTTCATGTTCAATTAATAGAGATTTTGATTTTAGGCCAAATCGCACAGTCCTATGTAAGGATAGTTGATCTCGCATATCATATGTATTTCCTAGGTATGACAAGGATGGAAAAGGATACATGACTCAGGCCGAGTTCTTGGATAAGCTGAATATCATACCTCAAGTGTTTAAACAGCAAGAGGATCCAGAAGAAAAGATTGTAAACAGAAGAGACTGTATGACCCCTCTCACTGGGGCCACATTACACAAACTGAGGTGGGTCACATTGAGAAATGAAAGAAAATTCAGTTTAGTTTCAGTTAAGTTTGAGTTTCAGGGGGCTGAGAAAGGCGCTACATGAATTTAAATTATTATTCTTTATTATTATTATTTGTTTTTCAGTTACAATTTATGGAGTCTTCATTTGTGGCATAAAAATATAGTAGAATATTTTTTCTCTCGTTGCAGGGACTGGTTAAAGCTCAACTTTGAGAATGTGAGCAGGAGCCTGGCAGCGATGGATAAGAAGAGAGATGGTCATGTGACAGTGACACACCTACTGTCTTTGTTAACCAGACATGGCTTCCAGATAGAAGAATGCCAGCTGTTGCATCTAATCAACACGTACTATAAAAACAGATTTCTATACAGCTTTCAAGCAAAGCACATTTTCTGATGACATTCAAGTCCATGAGGTATCTAGTGTTCTAAGGATATTCTGAAGATGTTTAGAAGTTTGGCAGAGTATAGGTGGAAGGACATGAAAATGTTCTCTGCATCAGAATCAGAAAACTTTATTTATCCCGGAGGAAACTGCTTATGACTGCCACAACACTCAGACACAGAGACACAAGACACCAGAATAATGTAAAATAAAAGTAAGATAAAATACAATAATAAAATACTATAAGTCCAATGTAAGTCTAAATAGTATATAATAAAATCAGTATAAAATAAAGTAAAATCTTAAATAAAATCAATGTAAAGAAAACAACCACAATGTGAATATAATTAGTAATATTGCACATATGATATTGCAGTAATTAAGTGATTTAGCACCATATAGAGGACAGCATATGGTATTGCACATAATATTTGGTACCTGGTGAGAACATCGCATAGTATTGCACATAGATTGTGACTGAGGGAGGAGCTGTAGAGTCTTATCAATGCCCTCATATCATTTCTGTTTTTCTGTCACCTTCTGTTTCAGTCTTGGGGTTGACATGTGCCACAATAAGCTGTCATACCTTGATTTTCTGGAGTATCTTGCTGGTACTAGGGTTTTAATGGCTTCCCCAGTCAGCGAATCCATTGGAGAAGGAGAAGATGTAGGAGAACTCAGTCCTGAAAGGGCCTTACAGAGGGTCGGAGAGCTGGTCACCACCTCCTCACACATTCTCTCCAAGGTGAGTAGAAAAAGCAACAGGTGGGCCCACAGGTAACTGTCAGAACTGCTTAATTTAGAATGTTGAATTGCACTAGTTGTAATGGTGTGACAGAAAGGAGTCCAGATGCAGAGCAGTAAAATAGAGTTTTAATAATAAAGTCCACCAGGCAAAAAGAGAAAACCAAGTCCGTACAGCAAAATCCAGAAAATCCAATGAGAGTCCAACACGAGAAGAGAGTAGTCACAGGGCAGAAAAAGGGTCACGATCAAAAAAACAGGCATGCAGAATAGAAGGCTTGGTAAACAGGACTAGGCAAGTATACTTCGCACTGCAGCTTTAGTTGTCACAGAATATATACATGTTCTGGCCTAGTACTCAGGTGATGATGATCTTAGCCTGATTGGTTTGTTGTAAACCCCGGAGTCCTGTTCTGGATTAGACAGTTGAGTCAGCTTGCCACTCCCCCTCACCTCCTATACTAGACCTTACACTAGTACACTGATTCAGGGATGGCGGTTTAATTCAGTATGGACTATTATCACATGGCAACAGGTCAAAATTCATAGTGTTTTTCATGCTTTCAAATCTGTGTTAGTGTTTCCTAGTGTTGCTTAGTGTTTCCCGTGCATAATGAAAAAACGCGTTGTTGTGTTTTGATTATGAAAAAGCCTAAAATGCCTATTTTTATAGTGTAAACCCTAAATAAACCCTAAATTAATGCATTACCCTTAAAGAAAATGTCAATCCCATATTCTAATTTAAATTCCCAGCCGAGATATGCAACTCAAAAGGTTGCTGGACAAAAGTATTGGGACACCACGGTGCAGTGAACAGGTCCTCTTGTGTGAAAACATCCAGGAAAAATATATTTATTGACATAAAAAAGTAAAAAAAAAAATAAAAAAAATGCAGAGGATGCTTGCAGTTTCTGTGTTATTTTGGGGATTTCCATGTAAAACAATGACTTCGATTCTCAAAAAATATCTGCGTGATCTGTGACTCCTGATCCGCATAAAACTGAGGGATTACTGTACTCATAATTCAAAAAGTTGATGTGACTGAAAAAACTGAGAGCAGATCTGAAATCAGCATGAAAAACTGGTTTAGATAAGTGTGTTGTGGTTTCTGATGATTGCAGGAAAAAAATTGTTGACCTGTGTATTTTGTCCAAATGTTTAATAACTGATAAATTTCTTTCTAATGTATTGATTATAGGCTTTTAACGCATTTGATAAGACTGAAACTGGCAAGATAGCCCAATCAGAGTTTCGGCGGGTGCTGGACACTTTCTGTGTCAAGCTCTCTGATGTGCAGTACAGGATGCTTCTTGCTAAACTCTCAGTCAAATTTGAGGAAGAAGCCTTGGTAGATTGGAAGCAGTTTCTGCAAACCTTCAACCTTGGCAATCAAGAGGTAAAATGGATGGATGGATGGATTGATGGATGGATGGATGGATGGATGTTATATACATGAATCATCTATTAATAGACTACCCAGTTATTTGAGACCATTACACTGTTAATTTAGTTATACAAGACAAACATTATGTTAATTACTAGAAACAGTGTTTACTTAACTTTATGTAATAAAGTATTTGTTGTCTGTTAAGTCAAGTTGTGTTTATTCATTTGCGTCTTTACAGACATCTGAAGAATGGCTGGAGAAAGTCCAGAAGGTACGCTTCCCCAACCAGGCCCGCCCTCTGCCAATCAGTGATATTTTACGGCGGATCCAGGAGGTAGTCTCTGCTCGTCTTTACACCATCACCAAGGAGATGGTGGACCTGGATTATGCCAGAATAAACGCCATTTCAAAAAAAGGCTTCAAGACCATCTGTGATCACCACTTCATGAGACTCAATGATGATCAAGTAAGTCATTGTGCTACATGATATCTGCAACAAAGTCTAAATTTAAATGAATTACCTGAACACCAAGTCATCTTGCTCTTTACTACTCTGGATAATGCACTATGATCCCTAAAACATGTGCTCCTTACCAGTTTGAAAAGCTGTGGAAAATGTTGCCAGTCAGTGCCTATGGGAGTCTGGATTACCGTGAGTTTCTAAAGAAGTTCAGTGGAGAAATACGAGAGCAGGAAAAGCCTCGAGTATCACCTAACCCTGCCCATCTAGTCAATACAAAGGGCTCTGCCGTTCTCTCACAGCGGCCCAAAACTGCATCCTGCATTCCTGATTGGACCAAGGTGTTGTATACGTTTCTTGCTCCCTTTAATATTAACTGTAATTTATAGTAGTTACTGAACAATAACCCTTGAAATCTGAAATTAACTCTAACACTAAGCCCAGTATTATTTAATATACCTAAAGGAATAGTTAGGCAAAAAAATTTACCCGGATGTAGTTGATCTTTAGTATCCAAATATTGCTTCTTTATTTCAGCACTGGATCTAGGAGGCACATCTAGCAGTTCATTAAGGTTGTACAGACATGTAGAGGAGGGTTAGGGCTTAGTAAAACTTACCACAGGCTGCAAGGTTAGCAATGTTAGGAAAAAATGTGGACACTAAGCGCTTCTCAGCTCGCATCTGGCATAAGTAAAGAATTTAAATAAATGAATTAATAAATAGATTAGATGTTTTACCAAACCATTCCTCTATGATTATGCTAAACAAATAGCTGTGCATGAAGGTATGGCAACATCTACTATTAGATAACTGATATGACATAAGTGCAAGGTTTTGAAACTGAGACATAACTGAACAGATTTTTATGTGTTGCACCCAGTCGGTGAGTCAGGAGCAGCCCAAACGTCCCTCCACAGTATGTGGGAGGTTTTCGGCGACCCTTCGCATGAATTCTGAGGCAGTGGAGCGGAGGCTGCGCTCCCAGCTTGGCAGCTGTTGGAGGGAGGTCCAGAAGAGATGCAAGCAGGCAGACAATGGGAAAACCGGGGAGATGGATATACAGACTTTTTTAGGTTGGTTAAAATGCTACTGTTTACAAAAACAACACTAGTGAAAAGAAGAATTTAAACTTACGTATTCATGTATCCAGAGTGAGTTACAGAAGCGCTTCATTGTCTGTGTTGTAAATCAGGCCATCAAGCCGACCAAACACTCGTCCACTTACATTTCAGTAACATTTCAGTATTCCACAGCTCTTTGAATGTTATGTTGGTTGCAGTTGATTTTGTTTTGCTTAATTGTATGTTTCCCATAGACATACTGGAGGATAACCATATTGGCCTAACTGAGCCTCAGCTGGAGCAGCTGTCTGAGAAGTATAACATCATGAACAAGGGACGCCTCTCCTACCTAGACTTCCTGCAGCACTTTGTGCTCATGCTTAAACCTCAGACCAACACCAGAACACCAGTGAGGCCTCTGCACTTGTTTCAGTGCTGTTAATGAAAGCACCCTTTCAGATATTTCAGGTGTATTTACTGTACATAGGTAGTGTATTATCAGGAACAAAATTGTTTAGACCTTTAGTCCAGCATAACATCATATAAAAATTGGTTTGTGTGTATCCATATGAATATATATGAGTGTATGTATATATACACAGTAAGAACACTGCGTCTCTTTTTCAGATGGGTCCTGGGCCCGTTAGCAGGCAGGGTGTGGATGCCTTGCTCAGGCTGTGTGCTCCTGTGCAGCTGTTCTGGTCTTCCATTAGACGGGCATTTGTGTCATATGACAGAGGGCGAACAGGGAAGATTTCTGTACAGGACTTCAGAAAGGTAATTCATATTTTGGTACTTTTACTTGCTCTCAGTCTTGTAACTGGTAGCAATATTATAAGCAATCCTCACACATTTCAGATTCTGGGCAACATGGCATGAGTGTCCAGGTCAGGGTCCTTAAAACTCCACTCTTGGAGAACCCCAGTTGCACCGTTGAGCACCGCTGAATGATTTTTCTGTTCAGCCACACCTAATTCCATTATTCAGTTAGCTGCCAGATTTAGGAGGTGTGTTACAGCATGGAAATCCAGTGCTAAGCATGAAGACTCCAGGTCTAGTATATACAAGTTTAATAAAATGAACTGATATATGTATAACTGAATGTTATTTTATCTTACATTATATAATACCATATATTGTATGGATTATCTATTATTGGTAAGGTAATGACAAAAGTACAAATGAAATGTTTATCTCAACAGGTTTTGAGACAACACCACATCACTCTCTCAGAGGAAGATTTCTTTCAGCTCACATCTTTCTTTGACAAGAACATCTCAGGAAATATTTTGTACAATGACTTCCTATGCATTTTCCAAAAATGACAGCATTGTGTATCTGTTTACAATATGATATATACTGTATTCAAATAGAAATATACCTCTTATCCAACAAATTATTTGATTTTTGTTACCATCGCCTAAAAGACTGAGGGAGATTTTTATGGTTTAAACTTTCTAACTATACAGTGAAAGTGAACATTTGTCATACGTGAACACACCACAGCACACAGTGTGAACAGCACGAAATTCCTCCTCTGCATTTAACCCATTCACCAAGTGAAGCAGGGGGCAGCCATGAACACGGCGCCCGGGGAACAGTGCGCGGGGACGGTACCTTGCTCAGGGTACCTCAGCGGTGCCTAGCGGCCTTAGGGATCGAACCCGGATTTTCTGGTCGCAGGGCGGATGCCTTAACCACTAGACCATACGGTTGTTCACTTACATTAAAACCATGTATTTCTACCTTTAAAACCATGTATTTCTACCTTTAAAACCATGTATTTCTACCATTAAAACCATGTATTTCTACCATGTCAGTCACCATCAACCTGTACATTTCCATCACATCAGGGTGTTTCTCTGTCTTTTGCCCTATGAGCACTGGACTATGCTGCAACACGCCCCATTTCAAAATGTCTAGGTGTAATTACTTTTTGTTCATTTTTATTTTAAAATAAAAATGAACAAAATACTACCAAACTGAAGCACTGCTGTGATTATTATTAAGGCCCCCAACACTGTCAAAAAAAGGCCAAAAAAGTTTTTTATAAAGTGCTGCTATAAAAGAACCACATCTGATTCCCTAAATAACCTCTCTGGACATTTTTCAATTAAATATGTGAACTATGTGATAGTAAAGAACCTTTAAGTTTAAGAAAAATCCTGGTTCTGTACCAGTTATATATTTTTTAAAGGACTCATTCATTAAATTAGATACATCAATTAAGTTACATCAATTGTACATCAATTGTATTGATATTTCATATTCATGTGGAACTAATGTTCACATTTGAATCAAATTAATTGAAAGTGACACAGGTTTTCAGTCTTATTCTTTGGTGATATAGGAGAAACAATACTATATAGAAAGTGATATAGTAAGAAACTGTACAGAGTGTGTGTATAAACAGCTCAAAACCAAAATAGTCTTCTTTATCACAGTGTGTCAGATATATCTTGATGTGTTATTTATTCAAAGGTATCACCACTGCAGTACGTTATAAACTGTAGATGATCTGTTGGGTGTTTAGCATTATGTCAGGTTCAAAGTCGGCATTTATGCGGGGTTCCTATTGCGCAAGTTTTACTTTAGTCGTCGTCAACAACCTGGCCTTTCACCTCATTTCCGGCTGTTTTTTCCAAAGCTTTGGATGTTCGGGTGTCTTCACTCAGAGCGGCTCAGGAGAAACATGCTCAGCTCAAATGAAGAGTGGAATATCTCTTTCGCTGGCTGTGGCTTTTTGAGTGTGTATTATTTTGGAGTGTATAGTTGTCTGTTTGAGCGGGCGCATGACCTGATTGACAGGACAACAAAGATCTGTGGGGCTTCATCAGGAGCACTGATAGCAGCAATGATCGCATGTCAGAAATCACCAGGTAAGCGCTGACCTCAGAATTCTCCAGTTTGAGGATCAATTAATTGGGTTCTCATTCTCATTTATACACGATGTATTTGTACAATGAGTAATTCATTGTTGGTGGTGTTTAATAAATGAATAATAACATTAATAACTGATTTGAGCTGAATCTGACTGAATAATGAGCTTACAGTTACATTTATAAGTATGCATCATAAAGTTTTCATGTTCTCCCTGTGTCTGCGTGGGTTTCTATTGGGTACTCCTGCAGTCCAAAGACATGTATTTCAGGGGAATTGGAGATATTGAATTGCCCCTAGGTGTGTGTGTGTGTGTGTGTGTGTGTGTGTGTGTGTGTGTGTGTGTGTGTGTGTGTGTGTGTGTGTGTGTGT
>JBBPCW010252656.1:0-13840 GCA_037974425.1 Phenacogrammus interruptus
TCTTATTTTCACCACGTAAAAATTTGTCTAATGGAAATTCTGATTGGCTGGTAACTTCAGAAAGTTACCAGCCACTTTGGCTTGTGATCAAAAAAGTTAATTTCGAACCCTGCTCATAACATACTGACCACTAGGGATGGGTACCGAGACCCGGTACTTAATCGGTCACGGTGCCTAATTATAAAAGACCGGAGGACCGATAAGCTCTGGCGTTAACGGTTCTGCTGTCGGTACTAGAGAAATAAAAAAATAAATAAATGTCCTATTTATTATTATTAAATAAACATTACCTAGCATATTTTACCTGACCAGCCTTTTGTAACTGTTTATAATAGTCGTTATTGGCCTGCACTGCCGGACACAGAGCTCGCGCGCACACAACACGAGAGAGCTCGCACTTATGGAATGATGATGGCAGAGCTAGCCAAACGATCCAGAGTATGGTTACTGACTTTCAGCCCTGCCCGTTAATACGCTTTCAAAGGTGTATACACACCACTACACAAACATGGGATGGATAGTCCTTCTACTAAACAGAAAGGAGAATACAGACCATACTTTTCTCTGGAGTTTCACACATTCCCCCCAACTCTCGAAAACAGCTTCACAGTAGAAACTGGGCACCGACTCTCTGGCTCAGCCAGACTTTAACCACCCATCCAATCACAGACACGGACACTAACGAACATTCACTAGACACAGGTGGTACAAATGGGCTTCGTGCGTGTGTCCCTATACTTTGTCCACATATTTGTGTGACAGCTCTGTCCCAGTACATTTGTTCATATTGGCCAGTTCGTCTGGGTTAAAGTTCAGAGCAGGATGTTGTTTAATATCCATTTTTTGAAGATAGTAACAAATACTCTGACGATACAGTGTTACGGACTGGAGCCTCGTAAAGTTACCGTGGCAGCAGGTAACGGTGACTTTGTGAGATGATGTGTTGCGTTAGTTGCTAGGTAACAGACATATAAGTCGATCATCAACATTAGATCACTTATTTAGGATTCCTAACTCCAGATAAGATCCTAAATACAGTTAGGATTTGCTTCTGTAATACCAAACTGAAAAAATCCTATCTTAAATCGTTCGATCCTAACTTTATGCTTAAGATAGGAAGTCTCTGTAATATGGCCCCTGGAACCTAATGATTACTCTCACACACACTGACACGTCACCTCCAGTTAAAAGCTGCTAGTTCTTTTGCTGCCTACCTACATGCTCCAACTATGTTGGAGTATTTATTTATTTATTTACAATCATTGGTTTTGTTTGTGTAATAGATACTTGCTCAAACATTGGTGTTTGATAAGCTATAGATAATTATTTTACATTAAAAAATAGTGTTATTTCTGTTCTCAATTTGCTTTGGTTTTTTAATTAAAAAGTACCGTTAAAGCACCGAACCGATAAGTGGTATGGATAGAAGTAGTAATACCGTTAAAACCTTAACGATACCCATCCCTACTGACCACCCTTTCTTGTTTTACCCCACTTTCCACAAATTGTTCTTCAGCTTCTGACATCCTGCAGCCCTTCCACATCAGCAGTAGTCACACCAGTACTAAAAAAGATGAACTGATGTGACTACAGACTGATATCTCTTCCACCCCTCTCCAAAGTTTTGGAGCTTGCTGTGTATAACCAAGTCAGCCTAATTTCATGACAAAATAGACTTCAGGATTTAAAGCAGCACATTGTATAGGAACCACACTTTTAGATGTCACTGAAGCTCAGTGCAGCCCAAACAGCTAATTTATCTTTGGTTCTAATTCTTCTAGATCTTTCAGCAAAATTTAATATGGTCAACCACCAGATCCTCACTCTCCAGAACTCAATCACTGGTTCTGCATTGACAGATCTCAGCCTGGATCTCATAACCTGAAGCTAAATCCCAGCAAACCCCTTCTTGTACACCAAATGGGATGCACCTGTCCTGGTCATCACTTTTGGAAATACTGTTGCCACTCTTACACAGGTGTTTACTGAAGAGCTCTCATTTTCATCTCTCCTGAGCTTTCACATATCTTCTTTATGACATCAGTAAGATTCTTCCATTCCTCACCACTGATGCCACTCAGATACTCATCCGATCACTTGTTATTTTGAGACTGGATTACTGTAACTCTTGCCTTCCTCTGAAGACCTCTACAGAAGATTCAGATTGCAGCAGCACCTCGGGTCTGATCTCCTACCCCACTCCACTACTGCAAACCGTTTCTATGGCTGCTCGCATTAGATTTAAAACTCTAGCGTTCACCTACATAGTCAAAAATAGGTCTTAGCTCACCTTGTTAGTGCATCAGCACATCCTAACTTGACCCACCTCTTCTGAAATATCGAAGACGTGCATGATCTTCCCCTGACATCAGAACCTCTGAGACCCATACGCACTTAGAAAAGCTTGTTCATGTCCTAAACAGACTTCATATAAAACTTTAAAAAATAAAATAAAAATGTGTGAGAGATCTGATAAGGCCCTAGTGAGGTACTAAATCCCATCTCTGGTAGAATCATGGTCTACTAGCATCTGTTATTGTTAAATATTGTTTCAAACTGTACATTTACTCCCCCATCCATACAGTCTACATATGACAACTAAGCTATAAAAATATCTAGTTTTCCAATCTTAGTTTTTGTGATGTCACAGGAGCCTTATTCAGACTACAGCAGGTTAGCTCCACTCATTTATGAATGGTTGCGGATATCTTTTAATGGTTAAAAATTAGGCTTTTGTTGAATTACATGAAAACCTTGATTTATCAAAACACCCAGTAACTCCCCTGGAGTGGTGATTGGACACCCTGTTAGATTGTGAATGGTTAGAGGCTCATTTGCATATTACAGCCCTCTGTCATAACAGTATTGTAGAGTTTTATGCTGAGAAAACAACTTATATATTGTATATATTATATATTGTGCAGCCCTAGTCTACAACAGAAAATGAACTGTTGCAGAAATCTTTGAAAGCCCAATATTACTTGTCTGCTTTGAATGTATGTGAACTTTTAGCTACTACTGTATCAGTATGTACGTGTAATGTTATAAAATGTGATAAATGATATACCTGCTCGGGTCATAAATTCTATAACCCTGTAGCCCTTCTCTTCATGGAGATTTTAATCACGTGACTGAAGTGTACACATGCTATTCTATAGTCTAATGTGACCTTAATTTTCATGGAGATTGTAATCACGTGACTGAAGTGTACACATGATATTCTGTAGTCTAATGTGACCTTACTGTCAACCAGGCAGTAGCCAAGTCATTTTATGATTGTACTGTACAGTGAATGCCCTGAGCTATTAATGAAAGTCTTTAGTAATAATTGTTAATTCAACAGGTGGATGGCTGAGTGCATTTTTCTGTGCTTATGCAATTGGACCAACTTTACAGAGAGACATTTGATTTTCACGGCCACTGAGCTTTATGCCATGGTCTAGCCTTTGACATTTACCAATAATTTGATGGATGTCCATCATTTTCCCTGCTACCTAGGAAGAGGGACAGTCAGTCTGTGATGATATTGTTATATATCAAAAGTGGGGCATTTTGTCACTTTAATATTTTATACTTCTATAAATAAATAGGAACCTAAATTGCACTCTTTAATCCCTGACAGTCTATATGACACCCACTTTGTGTATAATAACTATTAATTTTACAGATTTTCCATTTGTGTTTTGGTGAAAAAAATGCACACAAATGAAAAGAAGAAAACGCGATTCCTGTTTCTACTTTGATTCACTTTATAGTTCAACCTGGATCGAGCAAATGCAGAGGAATTTTTAGAAGTTTACAAAGGAGTGGTCACAGAGTACACAGTAAGTACCAAGATTACCTCATGTCACACTTTCCATGGAAGGGTGGTTTGTAGCAGTTTATTTGAAAATGAGCTTAACAAAATACTCTTTCACTTTCAATGTCTAGAACCTGACTTTTTTATTGGTCTCTTAGTTTTAATGAGTTTTTAATGCTCGTATTAGGTAATTATGCATACGTACACAGCTGTGACAACTGCTACTTCAGTCAAGTAAGTAGGCTGCGGGTCTGTATTTTTATTGCTGTGTAGATGATGTGCTTTATGTTTCCATTAGTTGTATTAGTTCAGTGGCTGGAACACCTTGTCCATGCACTTCAGGTGTTTTCTGGTAAAATATGCGTGGCTCAGATTCATCAAACCAGGAAAAAGGTAGAAGTATACAGTCTCTTTGTTGGTGGAAGCCACTGTTGGAATGATAATAAACCATGTGTGTCTATATGCTGCTTCTGGTTGCTAAAATCCACCATAACAGACACTAGCAGATCTTGTCTTTTGTGTTCACACATACATTTCCCTCCACAATAATTGGCACCCCTTGTAAAAATTAGTAAACAGGATTAGTAGCTTTATCTTATGCTGAAAAAAAAAAGAGAATTAATAATACAATTAATTTATTATTAATCGTATTCAGAGAAAAACATATCCCTCATCAAAAAAATAATTACTTTCAACAAAAACACATGCCGCACATTTATTGGCACCCCTGCATTTAATACTTTGTACAGCCTCCCTTTGCTGAAAAAAGGATTTTCCTGTAATGTTTTAAAAGGTTGGCTAAGGGTTGGGCATCTGAGACCATTCCTCTTTGCAGGAGGACCCTGGATGATCAGGAGAGATTCTGTACTCTTCTCTTCACCTCACCCCACAGGTTTTCAGTGGGGTTCTGGTCAGGGGAATGAGATAGCCTCTGCCAAGAAACTAAAACTGGATCTTCCAGCAGGACAATGACCCAAAGCACATGTCCAAATCAACAAAAAAAGCTGAACACAGAATGGAGCTTTTGCCATGGCCGTCAGATTTTTACTTAAAATGTCCTGGTATTTCATGGAGTCTATGTTGCCATGTACCCTAACAAGGTTTCCAGGGCCTTTGGATGAAAAACAGCCTCACATCATCACAGAACATCCACCATATTTTAGAGTTGGGATGATATTATTTTATTTTAGCCAACATGCTTTTTACTCCAAACCCATATTGACTGTTTATTTCCAAAAAGCTCCATTTTCGTTTTTTCATACCGTACAGCAAGGTCAACACACTTCTCTCTCATTTGGTTTGTGAGTTGTGTGTTCTTTTGTCTTTCCCATGTTCATGAATGACTAAGGTAATTTGGCTTCTGCATTTGTATCACATTTGTACCTCAGTTAATCAGGAAGTCACTGATTACAGCTGGAACGTTCTTTCACACTCAAATCAACTTAAAAACTTACAATTTAAGTCAGAAACATGCCTCTGTTAAATTGTGTTTACTATAATTTCCAGGGGTACCAATAATTGTGCCATGTGTGTTTTTGTCAAATAATTATTTCTTGATGAGGGATTTGTTTTTCTCTGAATAAATTTTATAGATTGTTTATAGATTTGATTTTTCTTATTTTTTAAGCATGAGATGAAGCTACTTTGCCCTGTTTGCTAATCTTTACAAGGGGTACCAATAATATTGGAGGGCTCTGTAATTGACAAAAGAATACAAATGTTACAAGGATATTACAGAATCTCTGAGATTCAACTTTAGTCCTTTTGTGAAGGTGCAAACATATCTTGAACTCATTATGGAGAAGGAAAAGCAGCCCATTAACACACCTTATTTGTGTATTGGGAGAAAGCCTAAGAGACATCCACAACACATTTATCTTTTTATTTATTTATTTGTTTTAGTTTAAGTGCAGACTGAATCTTATATTATTTATTTTGTTTTTTTTGACAACTTGACTGAAAATTTCATGATGTTTGCACTTTAATATAATGGAAGACTGAATTTTCCAAAGTTTCTTACAATAAGGGTTTGATGTAATGTGTAAACACTGTTAAAAGTTTCAAACTGCACTGTTCAACCTAGTCCATATATCGAAACAAATCTGCAAAACCAATTCGTCTTGAATTCAGTGTGTGTGTGTGTGTGTGTGTGTGTGTGTGTGTGTGTGTGTATATATATATATCCTACTGTTCAGCCTCCTGCTGTTTAGCCTCATGTAGTTAAGACATTACAAGACAGCCATACAGAACAGTCATTTACTCTGAACATTTCTGCAGTACAACTTTTTTGGGACACACTTAAGCTGATAGTAAAGCAGAGACTTTGTCTGAACTGCTGAAGCCTTTTGATCAACTTCTTTATCTCAATTCCTCATGATAACATGTACAGAAGACAGTGATAATGATGGTCTAATTATAGTTTTGAAGGGGGGATTAGTCATTACAGTATTCTGGGGGATTCTCATAATTGTGTAGTTTTGTGTGGTTAATTTTTAGTACTGAGTGGTGGATGTGGATATGTACTTTTTAGTTTTTTGTTGTTTATCAGAAATTAAACAACTGCAAACCAAAGTTGGCTAAAGATAGATTTAAACAAATGATGTCAAACTTATTTGTGCAGTAGTTTGTAATTGGCGATAATGCATTTTTGAAAACAGTCATGCTCTTGTATGTCCACTGAATGGTGCTTACATCCTTCAGCACCTTGAGGTCTGTGCTGTGAACAAGACATGTTTATGCAGCTCAGTTACCTCACACCTTTTTGTTTAGATCACTGTTTTTCCAAAATACTACTGTTTCTACCACACAGCCACAAAAAAAACCCCAGCAGTCTCTTTGCATGGTTTTATTTTAGAACAACTGGGACAAAAGTGCAAAATAGCACTTAAAAAATTAGATTATGTATTTGCTTCTACTCTAAAAATTCTTACCTCATAAATGAATCAGTAAATGTATTTATTTTAGCTGAAGCTGATTGATTTGATGTAAAGGTTTGTGAGCCTTTGCTGAAATCTCAGTGATTTTGTTTTAATAATTGTTTTTTGTAAAAGGTAACAATTCAAATTTCCATTAATTATGGAAAAATACAAATTAACTTTCACCTTCAGTCGAAATGCAGACATGTAGTTTAAGTTGACAAACTCACACTCCTGCAGCGAAAAGGTTTTGTGCCTGTGGTGCCCATTTACTGTAAAGGCTCTGTTGTTTCTGCCATGTTTTCACAGGTGCAAAGCTGCAGTGCACAGTGACAAAACCGTTTTTTTTTTTATGTTTTCTTGTTTTGTTGCGCTGGCACATAGTCAAATCTTGCTGCTGTACATGGAATACCCCAGACCCTTTTGCCCTGATCACGTGAATGCTGATAGGTCCATACATAGTGCACCACTTCTAAAAAGAATGGCTCTTGTATAAAAACATTTCAGAGCATGTCTACCAAAGGGTACACTGATCAGTCAAAACATTCAAACCTCTGAAAGGTAAATAACATTTGATTATCTTGTTAACATAAATTAAGTTGACTTTGACTGTGTGTATGGTGATCAAATCCCACTGAAAAACTACAGTAGCTCAAATCACTGTTAATGCTGACAATGACAGAAATGTGTCAACACACAATGCATTGCAGCTTGCCGCAGCTTTATAAAAGGTGGTCAATTGATAGTAACTGATGAAATTCTTCCATGGGATATTAATTTAAAAAATTCAGATAATAGGTATTTAATTAAAAAGTGAACAAAGGTCATGCTGTGTATTTTTAAACTTGTCACTACAGTTAGAACACTACACACATGCTCTATATTCCCTGTATGCTGTTTAATAGAAGGTGTTTCCAAATGTGTGTTAAGGGTTGTGTAAAGGTTTCAAAAGATTATCCTTATGCTCTACTACATTTTGAATGTCCCCTGCCTTCCACCAGAGTTACAGAGACTGGCTCATCAGGCTGGATACTATCAAACCAAGCCCACTGCGACCAGCTGTCACTCTGAACAATAGCAGCGATTGTTGCTTTATTTACTTTTTTTTATATATTTATTTAGAGGTAGAGCAGAAACCTGAGCCATTCAAGTCTTCCAGGGTCTCCAGTGTCTTTTCAAGCTCTGTTCACATAATAGACTCTTTCACTGGCACATGTGAGAGTTGAGCGAATGGGATCACTTAACTCTTGACTGGTTGTGCCACAGAGTATGGTGGCAGAGCTGTGTTCCGGTCCCTGCATGGCCCTGGAGATCCAACACACTGATGCACCTACAGAGTTCAGAGCCTTCTGCGGTCCAGCCGACCCGGTGAGTGAAGAAATTATGCTTCAAATATACTATGTTATTTATGTGTTTATGTATTACTTAATTTCCCTTATATATAGAAAATCATGTTCTCACCAAATATATGATTTGTTTTCCATAAGAAGGCCTACTAACCATTACCTCCTGTACAGTGTTTAGGTTGCTGCCAGATTGCCAACATTTACAGCATTTATCAGACATTTTTATCCAAAGCGACTTCCATTCCCTAACTACAGGGGACAGTCTCCTTGGAGCAACTTGGGGTTAGGGGTCCTGCTTTGTCCAATCGCTTGAAAGGGTTAAGACAGAGCTGAATCAACTGTAGTGTAATTAAATATAGGTCATTTTATAGTGGGAGTAGTTTCAACTCATTTACCTTCCTTACCTTTTTCATCTTCTCAACTACTTTAATACGTATAACTGCAGTTATGTTATTCCTTACATTTCAGTGATAATATGCTAAAGTAAAAGTCTGCTTAGTATCACCTAGTTGAAATTTGCATGGTCACATGGTTTTGTTTTCTCTGTATGCTTTTGTACTCTCTGTCAGGCAGCCAGCTCACTCAAGTGCTGTGTTAGAGCAGACAGGTTCTTACTGTGCCAGTGTTGCATATATTGGCAAAATCTTTGTACTTCAGGTGGTGTACAGCTATAACATTCTTGGTGGTGCTGGGTAACGATTGCACAGGTTTGGCATTCCCGGATATGATTCCATCTAAACAAGTGTCCCTATTGTTAACTTGGCTGAAATACCATAGAACACCATAGAACAGGTTCAATCAACCTGTTATTCAGCCAGTTATTTGGCTTGCACTCATATGCATGACATTTAGAGTGCATGCTTGTTTTTGTAGAGTATCATTGTTTGATTATTAATGAAATGTTTTTAATGAGCCTGAAAATAAACTAAATATTCATTAATCAAATAGTTTTATTAAGTCTTCTGCATGGTTCAAATGTCTGTGTTTATCATCAGGCAGTTGTTTAATTTCTTGCATAGTGCTCTGTGTAGGAAATAGGGAGCCATTTGAGATTCGCCATCAGTATGGAAAAAGGGGAGCACAGTTTTGAGGTGTTTTGTGGAACTAGTGTTGTCATGATGGTATGACAATTATTACGGGGCAAAGAAAGTTAATTGTTTCATGAAATAACTGCAGTATACAAATGACATCTGAACTTGTACGAGCTACATTGAATTATTTATTGGACAATCGTGTCTATCAATTTTGTTGTACACTGTTTTATAATCTTAATTATCAGCCTTGCAGTTATGGGTATTATGATTTTCAATCATAAAATCACTGTAATGCATGGCCTCTCATGACTTGTTGCTTTATTTTCCACTTTTTTTCCACAAAGATTTCTTGAATTCCCTGAAAGTGTGTGTGCTGCATAGAATTGGCTCTAACCGTCAGCACATATGTCTACAGTGGCAGTGTCTTTAAATGCAGTCTGTTTTAGGTAATATGCAGTTCTTATATTTACGTCTTTTTAACAATAATCTTAATGCCATTTTACATGATTAACAATATCAGTATCACAGTCTATAGTGGTAGGCAATATCTTTTGGATGCACAGAATTTATGGACAGAAACAAACTGATTTTACAGGTGTTACAGCCATCCCCCAGAGCTGTGTATTTATGGGATCTCTTGGCATATCAGGGAGTCTGACATTTCACTGCCCTCATATTCGCCAGTTTCAAAATGAAAATGGACAAAAACAAGAATGAACCCCACAAAGAGAGAGATGAGCAAGGTGAAGGCTGAGGATATGAGAAACTTAGACCAAGAATAGAATTGGTGGTTCTCGTTGTAATCGACCAAACTAATTATTGTTTTGCGTGTACATCATCTTTGCTACATCATGCAGTGACAAAGATTTTTTTATTGTACACTAGAAACTCCTTATAAGGTAATATTACAATAAGGGTACATAACAGGCTTACAAATGGCTATAAAGCTGTGTAACATTTCTCAAAATATCTCTGTGACTAAAGAATTGTAGTGACTGAGTGAGCTTTTGTGTTTTGCTCAGTAAGCGTTCTTTAAGAGCTTTCTTAAGCATGGTGCGTCTTGCTGGTGTCATTCAGTTTCCAAGAAGACACACACAGAAGTTCTCCTTTTTAGAATAAAGGTTCTTATGAAATAAGTCAGTGAATCACTGAATACTCAGTATACGCAAGAGTCCTTTTTTCCAAAGGAATGCAATCCATAAATATTATTTCATCGTCTGAGTTTATATTTGTTCAAATGGCCTCCATTTTGTGACCTCTTCAAGGTCAAACTCAACAGCTCATTTATGGCCCCCAGAAGGAGCTCACCACTTCTTAGCAGACAGCCCCACACCCTCTTCCCTCCCCAACCATGTATATGGCAGCAAGAGATAGAAAGTGCTCCATCACAGCTTGGAGATCAGCATCGATAATGTTTGCCTCTCACTTTTCACTGATCTGACGTTCTGACTTTTAAATCCTATTAGTCTTCCACATGCCTCCTTCTGTCTGTGCCTCTGTGGTTGGGTAAATCCAGAGTGGGTAATACTGTCTTGTTTGACTGGTTGTTATCGAGTAAACACTACAGAACTGTTGCTCTTCATAATATGACGCCAGCACCCACCTACTCTATTATTAAGTGCTTGACTGTGTTGGGTGTGGTTGCTGGCTGTTTTATTTATTATATACATATTTTTTTAAACACTGTTTATTGTTTTTATGTTATGCCTCAACATGCAATGAAATACAGTGAATATAGTATGAGAAAAATAAAAAATGAAATTTTTGACAGAGATCACCCTACTGCATGCCTTCCCACCAGTCTTCTACTGACACTTCAGAGAATTAGTTTAAAGTAGGTTTTAAAGCATTGTACAGTTTAGATGCAATAGCTTTTTTAATAAGACAGTAGTGAGAGGTGGTGCACATAATGCTTTTAAAAGATTCTAATGAAATAATGTCCTTCCTTGGGTCATCCAGTTAAATTGACAGCACATCAAAGGACACTATAACATTGTCCTCAGGCCTCCCTTTTCTGCCTGTTGTTTCTAGCTCTGCATCTGACTTGACTGTATTTTTATTTTCAATATTGAGTGGTTCTCTCACTGAGCACCACAGACAAACACAACCTCACAGGAAAAGCTATGCTAATGAAACGGCTCCTCCATGATTTATCTGTGCTTCCAGTTTGCCACATTTTTATTTGAAATGACCCCACATGCTGGATTTTCCAGTCTCTTGTCAAGGCTACTTGGATTCACCTGAAGCTACAATTTGCATAAATCTGTGCTCTTTGTAGGTGGCTATGGAAATTGACAGTCAGAATTTACGTAGTGTCACAGTGACAAGTTAGAAGTTGAAAAATGTTTAATCCCAAGTAAGGGTCTGACTTTTAGAACAGGACCAGGCACAGGAAAGAAATTAAAAGGCCGCGCTACTTTCTTTCTACTGATAGCGTTTGATAGTGACAGGTTGTGTATAGAAATCAGCAGATCATTACGAACAATATCTTACTGCTGTCAATCTATTTTATTAATAGTTTGATCAAAAATTAGATAAGAAGAATTTTCTGAACTGCACAGCCCCAGGGACAGCCATTGGTCCATTAAAGTTATCTGCATCAGATAAGAATATTGATCCCAGGTCCATTAAACATTTCTCATTCTAGACTGCATAATGGTCAGTCTTGCAAATTGTGTTTGCACAGATTTGTTTGCAAAAGTCAATGAACAGAACAAGTTAAATGCCCAAATTACACTAAGCTACATTCTCCATTATTTATATTTAAGATTTTTTATTTGGTTTTTTTTGACCGAGTTTGTATGGTGAAAATATTGGTGTTTTTTTTTTTTTGTAAATCTCATATCCAGCAGCTGCAGTCAATTCAGCCCGTTTTATTAGTAGCATACTACTGTAAAGCCTTGAGCAGTGAGCAGTTTGCTCAGCCAAAATAAGGAATAGACTGATCGTCTGAATAAAGGAAGGATGAAGTTTGCTGCTTAAATGGACTATAATGTGGGACAAGGCAATGTGATTTTTGGGAGATATCCTCTTTGCTGTGTGAGAAAGATTAGGAGGAGTTCATGAAAAAAGGGGAAACGGCTGTGTCATGGTATGAGTGTGAAGGCAAATGTGTTTTTCTTTCATTACAGTAGCAAGCTTCCAAATCTGGGCAAGGTTTTTTACACACACACCATAATTGCTGCGTTATTGTGAACAGCCTTGTGGTATTAGGCTTTGCATGAACCTGCGTTGTAATATTTATACAACTAATGCACACATGAGTCGGTTACTTTAGGGCTAAGAATACAAAGTTAATATACATTCCACCTCTGCTGCACCACAATGTACAATAATTTAGTCAAAAATGTCACTAAACCAACCTGCAGTAACTTACTTAGCAGACTTATTGAAGCTTTGACTTCAATAAGTCTGTTCAAATGCTGTAACCAATATACATGCCAAGTAGGACATTGCTTCAAGTAGGGTATTGTTCAAAAGTGGTTTGAATGGTTTTTATGACCTGTAGCTGATGGAAACTATCAGAGATGAATGCCAGAATGAGGACAGTCAGTTCTTCTGGCGGCCCTCCAGCTTCAGTGTGGCTCACTTACCACGCCTTAAACTGAGTGTCCTCAAACCTACACTGCTCCAGCTGCTCTGTGCCCTTTGTGCCAGGGGTTACTAGAGACACTCGGGCGCAGCGTGAAGATCATAACACTTCATTAATCAGTGGGATTTCTGTAAGGTGCCTGAAGTATAACTCTTTCTTAGAACAAAGGAAAGCTTTTTAGGTGCCTATAGTAGTATTGACAAGTACTTGTTTTAAAGGGGATAAATTAAGCAAAACTCACTTAAAAAAAAAAGTTATAGGTCTAGGGGCTAAACAAAACATGTTCATTAAGGTCTGTGCACAAAATTACTCTCGCATAGAGATCTCACATGCTTTATTCTTGACATTTTTAGTCTCTGTCAAAATGAGCCGTTTGGATTGATCCCTCATTCTGACGTCAGCATAAGGGAAATTTGCATGGAACCACCCCTCATCTGTTGAGGCCCCACCCACTAGTTGAAGATTCAGCATTTTTGTCTGCTGGTTTCACAAGCACGCGTAAGACGCAGAGCACTCTGGCTACAGGCAGAGGCAAGTCACACATGAAGTGTTGTGTTTATCTTGCTCTGAGTCTGACTCAGAGTCGAACATATAGCGCCTCTGTTTTCCACCTTTTTCACATGTGCTAAGTGTCCCAATATTTTTGTGCATCCTTGTGTTAAGGACGTGGATTCTAACATGTAAAATTCTGAATTTAAGCATGGGATGAGTGGGGCTTGGCCAGCAACAGCTTATTTGCATCAAATGGACAGAACCTTTAAATGGCTCTCAAAATTTTGAAAGGGACAGAAACTGTCAATAATAAAGCTGGTGAGATCTCTTTATGTGAGAGTGATTTTGTGCAAAGAACTTCATGAACATATTTTGTTTAGCCCATAGACCTTTTTTTTTGTTGTTTTTTTTTGTTTTATTTTTTCACTGTTTTTATTTATAAAAACCAAGATCACATGATGGAAACCAAAAATAAAAGAAGCAAAATAAATAAAACCTACAGTATTCAAAGCATATTATTAAGCCTAAGATACAATTACACACACAAAAAATGGAAAAATAAAGCGTGACATTTCATTGTACTTACTTGCAAGTCTGTAACCACCCCTGCACTCCTTTCCCACATTTGTATCGTTGAAACTCTTGCACCATGGATCCTTGCA
>JBBPCW010252680.1:0-13838 GCA_037974425.1 Phenacogrammus interruptus
TTCATGTTTGTGGCTGTAATGTGACAAAATGTGGAAAAGTTCAAGGGGGCCGAATACTTTTGCAAGCCACTGTATATAGAGAAAAGGACAGACTGGTAGTCTGACTACAGTCATCATTTGATGTAGATCGTATTTAACCATGGCTTCCTCTCTTGTCATGTCCTGGCAGATGGTAGCCTGTCAATGTCATATGTGGGTTGGTTAATGGATTTTTGGCTAGTGAATTTGAAAAAAAAAAAATGCTTTGTTAGAACCAGTTACAGTGTGTAAATTGCTCTTCTTGGTCAGTGGAAGTACCTTGTGGATACTGTGGTTTGTGACTTTTCTTTGGTTCCTTATTCCATGTTATAGACTTTTGAGAGCTTATTGTGATTAGTACTTCAGCTTGCCAGTGTAAGTGAACATAAAAATATCTTAAAGAACACATGTTGAACCTCCTTTACACTTTTGTGTTTTAACTTACTGAAGATTGTTTATGTATCTCAAACTTTCTTCAGAGAAACTCCCACCTCTTATAACATGGGGATCACTTTGCCGAAGACAAGCCCTTAAGGACAGAAAACCCCTACTTTCAATCACATCTTCTCATCACTAACCTATTAAGAATTAATGCACAGAGGCATGAGTGGCATTTCCCTGAACTTCCAGACAAAATGAACAGCATAAATAAGAAATGATCATTTTCAAGCCAAGAGGCAGAAATTTCTCTTCAGCATTTTGACAAATTCACTGAGAAAAAAAGGAAAAGGACTGAGCATCCCACCTTCTCTTATTCTTATTTCAGGTCTAAAACCACCAAATCATCCTGCCCCATTTCTCAGTATTAAGCATGAAATTTCCACCTGTGGCAGTTGCATTCTACTGTTCTTAGGATTACTACAGATCATTAAAATATTATCACTGTATACAGTTTTACACAGTAAGATTTCACGATCCATGTTAAGTTTTTGGAATACAGTGTGCATCACCTAACCAGCAAAAAGAATTATTTACACTTGAGCACTGCTTTGATTGTATTCAGTCACAAGAGCATTAAGGAGGGCATGTAAAGATTAGTTCTGGTACTCTAACTCATTCTGAAGTCCACAGTCCAATGCTAAAGGGTTTATACCTCTCTACCTGGCACTTGGTATTGGGCATGGTGACATTGGGTTCATGTGCAGCAGCTTCAGAGCACCCTATCCTGCTGACATTTATTTTTATATAATAGCCAGACAAACACCTATGTCATCCATATCTGAATATTTTATTTACTTTTATTATTATTAAGTCTATGAATTCAGTCTATGAACTTTAAATAATAAATCTATCATTTCATATGTAAGGACCAAAGTGCTCAGCTGTGTTAGAATTTAACATAATTATACATTTGAAGTGCTACACTCAGAGACTGGATAAATGCACAATACAAAACATGCACATATCGCTACCAATGAATTAAATACCTGTCTAAAGAGTGAAGCCTTCTTTCAGTAAACCTTGGCTCCCAGTGCACACTTATGTATTATGAAGGCTGTAGTGAGGAGTTTGGGGCATGTGCCGGATGCAGGCTGATACAGAGAGAGGTCAGGACTGAGGCACAGTGCCATTCATCCACATCTGACTTCCTCTGCTGTCTTCGGGTCAGAGAGCATGCAGCATTACTTCTCATTGCTGCGGTGACTTGGGGAGGTAGGTCCACACTATGTATTGTTATAATTATACATACATAAACTCCAAAAAGTTCTTCTTAGCTGTTAGGAATATACCCACTCATTATAGATTTAATCATGCTAGGTGTGAGTGTGAAAAGGAGAGCCTTCCTGAACATCCAGAGTTAGCAAGGCCTATTGTGCTCTCCTTGAACTCCTGGCCAAATATGGCATTGGGCGAGGATTAGCCTTCCCAGTCGACCAGATACTGGGTGCCACGACCAAAGAGTTGTGAGTCCAGGATCCGCAGAACATCAGGCTCCGAGGCAGAGGGGGAGCCAGAGCCTGGGTAGACAGAGGGAAGAAAAACACAGGTTTAAGCTGGGAGTCATAAAACATGGGGTGTACGTTGAGAGAGGCAGGAAGCTGTAGCCAGAAGGTGACAGGGTTGATCCGGTGGGTGATCTTGTAGGGTCTGATGAATCGTGAGGTAAACTTCTTGGATTTGGTGTGAAGAGTGAGGTTCCTGGTGGATAGGTAGACCCTGTCACTGTCATGGAACAACTGTCCCAGAGGGTGCCGACAGCTCTGTTGCCTGATGCAATGGTCATTAGACCGGATGACGGAGTCCTGGGCCTGGGGCCAAAGTCATCGACACCTGTACATTAACTGTTGGGCAGATGGGACATCTACCTCCGGTTCCTGGTGTTCAAACACTGGAGGTTGGAAACCGTTACACACCTTGAAAGGGCTAAGCCCATTGGCTGAGGTGGTGATGAGATTGTGGGAGAGTTCGAGGGATCGAAAGAAGCGTTCCAGTTGTTGTTGTTTGGCCTGCTCCAGCTGACTGTTTGTCTGGGGATGGTACCCAGATGAGAGACTAGTGGTGGCGTCAACCTCACCATGAACTGAGGCCCTTTGTCCAAGATGATGTCCTTGGGATGTCCATGCAAACGAACTACGTGCTCAATGACCAGTTCTGCGGTTTCCATTGCAGACAGGAGTCCGGTCAGGGCCACCAGATGAACAACCTTTGAGAAACGATCGACAATGGTCAAGTGTTTTTCCCTTGGGACTCTGGAATACCCATAATGAAGTCAAATCCAATGTGGGGCCAGGGGCGATGAGGGACCGTTAGAGGTCTGAGTTCCGCCATGGAAGCGGAGATTTTGCTCTGGTGCAGACGGCAAAAGCCTTAAAATACTCCATCATGTCCTGTCTGATTGTGGACCAAAAGAAAGCACGTTGGGGTAGTGATAATGCTCTAGGGTAACCGGGGTTACAGGCCATAGCTGAGGAGCAGGCCCATTGTAGGGCTTCCTTGAGCATGCTTTGGGGCATGTAGAGTCTCCCCAGAGGAGTGTTGCCAGGGGGAGCCTCTAGCTTCTAAGTATCCATGGCAACACCCTGAGAGAAGATGACAAAACGAAGGAATGTGGTGGTGTGCTGGTTGAAAGCACATTTGTGATGTGTACAGGCTTTTTTTATCCCCAGTTGTGCAGAAAATTTGTAATTAATGAAGATGCCAGCTGCCCCCGAATAAACAAAGGCAGAGGTTCCAATCTACTTGTAACCCAGCTGGAGACAATGAGCTGAGAAACGGCCAGTAGGCTGGAGGCAGATGCCAGTGGACCAGGTGAGTTCTCTGGCCTCTGAGATGGGTGGTGGCATGCGGACGGAGGATGAAGTGGTTCCTTCCGAGATCCGGGTCCGTGGCGCAGGCTTGGGTGTGCTGGTGAGTCACAGATTGATCTAGAGGCAGAGCTGGATCAGGCTCTCGAGTGTTTCCAGAAGCCAAGGTGTGGACTGCCAAGGTGTGGAATTCTGACATCTTGGTACAAGATGTTACAGCTGAGAGTCCACCACCACCTCGCTCTCAGGAGAGTAAACTCCCTGGAAAGGAGAGATGTAAGAAGGGCAACGCGGCTCAGGTCTGATGGATATCGCGGGGACTGAAACTCAAATACAAGAGACAAGTTAGTAAGAAAAACATCGCACCTCCCAGCCACTCTATTCCATTTCTCAGGTTCTCTGGAGTTTGGATGGAACCCGATGCCTCTGGGACAGAGGATCACTCAGCAGGCCAGCTTTGAAACACCTGCTGCAGGAGCGTGACTTCAGCACAGAGATTAACAGTCTCCATGCATAGGTTCACCACTTCCTGCTTCAGAGCTGCTATCTCTGCCGCCTGCTGGTTGATCATTTCCCAGAGAGGGTTTACGTCTGCTGGGCTCAGGGACACAGACATTCTGTCACGGCGTAGATCTGAATGAATGAGCTTATTCCCAGTTGTGGCATGATGGAACACGTGGAAACACATGAGAGAGCTGGTAAATCATGCAGTTAGTCTGTGAACACTCCAGTGAGGAGTGAGGATTCCCACCAAGGAAATTACATTCACAAACACACACAGAAAACATAAGAGAAGAGCTCCAATGAGTGAAAGTACTCACGGTACCAGACCAGAAAAGTTGAGAGAACAAAAAGTGCACTGCTTAAATACCTTAGCTTGAGTCATTTCCTGTGATGCCTGACGTCATGTGATCTGGTGTGCATGACAGCCCCAATGGGAATGCTTTCCCCTTAATCATTAATATAAGAAAACTTTCTTTTTAAAATTGTTTAAAAAGAATTTAGAAACAAAAAATAAATCCTAAATAAGATAGCTTGTACCTAATTTTGAAGCATGTTATATATAAAAAAGGTGGAATAAAAGGGAAAATGCCAAAGATAATGTAGGGTTGTGTAATACAGGATGAGGAATGCTAAACACCAATCAGCCAAAAAACTAAAAACACTGACAGTTGACATTAATTGCATTGACAGTCTAGTTTCAGTGGAACCAGTCAAGGTGAAGTTAATAAGTTGGAAGCATGGAAAAATTGGCAACTTTTTGAAGTTTGCAACTTCAACAAGGGCCAAATGGTGATGGCTAGTGGGTCACTACATTTCCAAAAGGGCAGGTCTTACTTGTATGCAGTGGTAAGTACAATGCCAAAAGTGGTTCAAAGAAACACAATCAGTATGTGTCATCCTATGTGTATGTGTGTATCCTGTGAGGTCCAAACCCACACAAAAGTGAACTGTAAAAGTGATTGCTTAAAAACGATAGTCCTGGCTATAATAGAAACGTGTCAGCACATGCAGTGAATTGCACGTTGGTGAGTATGTGGCAGTGTAACCCCAGACCAGTCAGAGGGCCCTTGCAGACCTCTGTCTACTGCTGAAAGTCCCTACAAAGGGTATGTGAGCATCAGCACTGGACAATGGCACAATGCAAGAAGGGGTCCTGGTCTTATAAATCAAGTTTTCTTTTACATTTTATGAACAGATCAAATGAACTATTGCTGGAGGGGAAGCTGGAAGAATCAGTGTGAGGTTCTGAAAAATGTTATGCTGGGAAATCTGACATATGTCCTGACATATGGCCTCATGTTCATTTTATCTCCTAAATTATTGAGCAATATCTTCCTGTTTTTTCATTTGGAGGAGTACACAACTGATAAATATAAAGCCTGCATATTTTAAGTGCAATGTAGTAATAGAGAATCAAACTGGGCAGAGCTATCAGAGCTTGATCTCCCCAAGCAATTAGTGAACCATACAAGTGTCCCTTTATGGAGTGCACATTCTACTCCTGGCACCCCTAAATCATCACATTATTTTCTTTCAGCTAATGGAATGCCTGCTTATGGCTTATTTGAGGCACACCTGAACTGTGGGGTGAAGCCGACAGTATGGGGGGTGGGGCCGGCAGTGCGATTCAGTTGATCAGAGCCTTTTGTACAGAATAAATGGGAGATAAGCGGTGTTCAAGCGGTCACTGATTTATAATTCTGTGGTAAAAATAAGAATTTCTCCAAATAAAATGAAGTCTTTGCTTGGACTAAATGGTACTAAAAGCTGCACAGAACATTAATTGAGCTCAAATTTTGAACATAAGTTGACAAGACCCATGGCTGTGGGTTTTCAGTGTCAGAAATAAAATTCAGAAGAAAAATTCTTCTGACTGGGACGATAAGGATTGCTGAATTTATAATATAAAAGTATAATATAAATAGCATAATATAAAACCCGATATTCCATCCTGTGTTTCTGTTTGAAAATAAGTTACATATTTAGTAAAACATATTTTATTTCTCTGGCACATAAAACTTCAGTCTTAGCTTTGAAATGAGTCCAACGGCAAAGAATAATAACTTTGTATGACGGCGTGATGTTTTAAAGTTGGTATTGTAAATTCCAAAATGGCCACCAAAATAGGGGGTGAAACATAACAAGCGGGCCTTGGCAGCATACTGTGATGGATAGGTGGGCCTTAATGCTGAAAAGGGAGAGATCCATTGGATTAATATATACATTGTGAAATACATACAAACCTGCTTGTTTATTGTATGATCAAATCACACTGTAAATAGTTTTTTCTTTTTTTTCCAGTATCTGCATCTGTGACGTGCATCAACCGCACCTTCATGAAAATGCTTCAGTCTTTGACAGACATTTTTACTTTAAATAACTTAACAATGTTACAGGCAACCTTTGCTCTGCAAATAAAAGCAACCTTTACCCATCAGATAAAGAACACCTAGTTTGACACGGCTATTTCGACATTCATCACTCACTCATGCACTGTTTTGACACCCACAAATAAAAATATCTGCAAAGTGTTCAGTTTTTACTGTTCAAATCTGAAGAATCTTAGCAAACAATCTCTTGTACTTTTTGCTATTTTTTGGCATTTGCATGTTGTTTGGGTCAAATATAATAAAGTACAGTAATTACTATGTATATAAAAAAGACAGCTTATCTAAACCAACAAACATGTACCGAAACAAATCAGATATTGTGGCTTCATTATGTTGTATAAGCCTTGGTCCATTTGGTCCACTTGTTCACAGTTCTCAAATATGTGTTATATTTATGGATCTCTTGCTTAATCTGATCTCTTTTCCATTCATACATACTGTGATGTAGATATTCCAATGAATATCACACCACGTAATTAGACATCCAATTCTCAACCGGCTGCATGGAACTGCTAACTAATCTTTGCTGTCAACTCAGCATGTCTTTCATTCCTCAGCTGCCCATTTTGCATGCTGCAAGCTATGCTGTTGGATTTAAATGTGTCTTTATGTGTGACTGGCACTGAGCGATGGGACTGTAATAACTGTAAATGCCACTGCACTGAATGCCTCTCTATATCAAAGCATTTTCACTTTTTGGGGTTAGATTTCAGTGACATCATTCATATGTTTTAACTGAATTTCCAATGACCGCCCTAAAAATAAATGCTTCTAAATTGTCTCTGACCTGCTTTGGCTTAAAGACTTCAGTATGGAACCTTTATATCATATGAGAAAGGGTTTTTCATATTCATACATCTCACTTATGAAGGGCTTTTTGAAACTGGGGTTCTCCTTCAGCTGCCAATTGAATGGTACAACCCTCGTAATGAAATCCAATATATTGAATGTACAAAATTAAGCACGTAGGCTTTCAGTCTCCAAAGGTAAATGCTGGCAATAGAATGAGTTTCTTTGTGAAATTTTTACCTGCTAGATCTGAGTTGGTCAACTTCAGGTCAAGAACTGTGCAAGCATCAGCTTGATGGAAAGCACTGGAAATACATGTTTCATGCTTCACTCTCTTTCAGTCTAATGGGTGAACCTGGGTTTACCAAGAGAATGCTGCCTATTGGTTGCAGGAGGAATAATGGTAAGCTCCATATCCCAAATGCCTTTGGAATATCCAACAATTTCACAAAGGTGTGACTGACAGATGTCTACATACTTTTGGCCATACAGTGGATGCACCTGTTTAGAAATATCTGTTAGTCATATAATGAAAATAAAGAGATGATTTAAGTCTTTAGATTTGGGGTTGGCTGTATTGTGATGTTATTGATTATGTCAATATGTCACAATATGCATTTCTAAGCACATCATGTATACTATCTATAAGAGTTCTGGTAAATTGCAAGTGTCTTTACCAAGAGAGTTTAATTAATCAGATTTAATTGTATTATATTTAAAATATCTAATAAAAAATTATTGTTCTAATATTGTTTTTGTTTTTTTATGTTGCTATATTTTATATTTTGTATCTATCCTCCATTATTGCAAAACACTGTGATTCTTATTTTGTGTCAGTAAAAAACTATACAAAACATTTCCCATTTTGCTCACCAGTAATTTTGGCTCATGACAAAGTTGACCAAAAATTCAGGAAAGAGTTTTAGTGTGGATGTGGCAGCCATATCACATAATTTTAAAACTAATAGGCTACATGAAATTGGTGATGCCTCTGGCTAAATGTCATAGACACCTGGGGGAACCATCTATCTAAAGGCTCTTGTTTGGTTCTACTTTTTTTTTTTTTACAAAGTAAGCCATGGACAAAGCATATTATGGACTACCTCTTTCTATGACTCACCCAGATTCCTCTCAGTAGTCCCTGTCATTAATTTCCAGCTGGCCATGCGTCAGAGCAAACTCTGTATAAACAAAGTCACATAAAAGGATTGTAAGTCAATTGTTTTGTGCTGTGGTTACAGGCGTGCCGAGTGTGACTTCCTGTAGGTCAGTACCTGGAAAGCAGAAGGCCAAATATACTGTGAATTTAGAGTCAAATTTGTCTGCAGATAGTGGCTAATCTTCCACAAAGCCACAAAGAAAGCAGTCAAAAATGCATCAAACGTCATGTTACAGGTCAGTTTTACATCACAGCTGTATACCAGTTCTGTAGACTGTTTTACATGTGCTAGGTCTTCTATTTCAGATATATCATGGGCTTCTGATATTTCTCTAGCCAGACTTTAATCACTGCTATTGCGTGACACACTGTTAAAACACTGCAACTATTAAAACAAAGGGAATTAACTATCAATGCAAGTAGACTTGCAAGCATGTATTGATATTCTGATTCCCATTTACTCTAAGTGCTGTTTCTAGTATATTTTGGAATTGTACAAGCTTGAATTGTTTGGTGTGTTGATCTTAAGGTGATAGTCTTCACAAGGAAATGTTGGTATCCGTCAAAAAAATAAACAACACTGATCCATGTTGCAGGCCTGTTGTGGTGCAATTCTGACCCAGTCTACTAAGATTCATTTGATTTACTCAGTCCAACCTCTTTATAGTGTTATCTAAAACTGCAGCATATAGATAAAGACAAAAAGACATAATCTGAAGCAATGGCTTCATTTAAAAGATTATTTAACATTTTAGAGTGGTGTATTCCAACACAAAGATGACTTGCTGTAATAGGTCTTTTATAAAGCTCAGCATGAGCTTTTAGCAAATTATTTTTGAGACACATTTTGAAGTGGTGTGTCTAATTTTATGACATTCTTAAATGCAGACTGTCCAAAAAATCTTTGATGGTGAGTTATGGTAACTCGTCCCCACACACTGCACCCCAGGTTTCACTTGGTGAATGGGTTAAATGCAAATAAAGAATTTCACATTGTTCACATTGTGCTGTGGTGTCACATGTGACAATAAATGTTTTTAAAATACTAAATTATATAGAATATGGATGCGCAATCCCATCAGTACCCCCTGTGGGTCGGTCTAAGCTCAAAATGACCAGGGCGATTTTTTTGTGCCAGTCCAGCCCTGACTGTACTGAGTGTGTGTACAGCTCACTGTGCATATGTGTAAAACAAAAATGTGCAACAGCTGAAGAAATGTGTAAATAGTATTACCAAAATAACCAGTATAAACTGTGTAACAGAATAAAACAGCATGAGACAAGTGCAGACAATTGCTGCTTATCAACCCCAGCCCAATCATGTCATCAGCAAACTTGAACATGTGGTTGATGTTGAGTGTGGCTGTGCAGTTGTGGGTCAGCAGGGTGAAGAGTCAGCAGCGGACAGAGTTACAGAGTGTGATGCGTGTTGGAGGTATTGCAGCCCATCTGCACTGACTGGGGCCTCACTGTCAGGAAAGCCATGATCCTGTTCAGAGAGTTTCACAATCAGCTTTTGAGGGATGATTATGTTGAAGGCTGAGCCAAAGTCTTTGAACAGCATTCTGACATATGTGTCTTTCTTGTCCAAGTGTGTCAGGGAGATATGAAAGGCATAGAATATGGTGTCCTTCAATTGCCTGTTGGAGTGGTATGCAAATTGCAAGAGTTGCCTAATGTTCCTCACCCATTGACAAGTGCCACTGTAACAAGATCACCGAAGTTATCTAAATTGTCAGTCGTTTTAATGTTGTAGATGTTGGTTTTGGCAGATATTTGTCTTGCTTTACAGTAAAGATTATCTTTACTACCGATTCACAGCTGGCCATCAGAAAAAGATCTCAAACTAGGTTCTTGGTCTAGGTTCAACCTGCTGTTAACTCTGTAAGTCATAAAAGTTCACAATTACAAAATAGGCTTTTCTTCATCCTCTGCATTCCACGTGGCCAGGGGTTGTGCTATTGCTCTGCTTTGTTATGACAAGCGATAGGTCCATGGATTTTTTAGTTACAATGACGGGTTGCTTCCAGGTCTTTTGGAGGAGGGGTGAGTCTAAGTATAGAGCACAGTGCCATCTATGGGGTAATTATAGTACTGCAGTGGACTATGGCCTCAGCATACCCACTGAACCTAGCAGTAGATGTGTGCACTGTCTTTGCTCTGCTTAGCTCTCTCTGTCCATGTAATCCTTTCCCTTTCAACATTTAGCTTTAATAAGCTCTAGCTGCCTCATGTGACCCAGAGGCAGTTTTGCATTAGTACAATCTGTTACATAAATACAGTGCTGCATGCTGGCAGGCTTCCAGTGACCTTTTGGAGGCTCCTGTCCACACTGGGCCTTGGCTCCAAGCTGCAGGCAAACCGCTGCAGTGTAAACTGATCCTGGTCACTTGGGCTTACAAAACTGACACTAATGCTTTATTGCAGCCTTCGTTAGTGCTGGAGATGTTGCATTTATCAATAAGTGAATAGGATTAGCATAAGTGTTTTTTTGTCAACAGAAATGACATAGGAGTGCTGTTGCTTTGTTGACAGACACTGTAGGTGTGCTTATTGTAAAAACCATGAGGGTGTCAAGCTGGTTTACAAGTAGGCACTGAGGGGTAATTAGAACAGAAGGTGTTTCGCATTATAACAGATATGTTATTCTATTCTATACACACAGGGACTCTAAGCATATTTTCCTCACATGATGACCAATATCAGTGACACTTAAAGAATTTCAGCCATGTTAAATATAGTATCACATGACATGCTTGGCAACCTTGGATTTACTTGTTAATCATTGATGGGGCTTCCTAAAGACTGCCAGATATGGGCACACATACATAAAGCTTGGGTAGATGAAGCACTGGTGTGTTATATATAGTGTGATTATTTGCCACAATCCCCAGCAGTCTTATGCTCAACACCCAAAAACATGTTAACAGTTATTTACAGTCTGGTTTGCAGCAAAGATGCCATCTAAAGGCAGTCACTGAGATCGTCAGCATTCCACAGCCATGCCATTTCAAGTAACTAGGACGAATGTTGTGTGCTGGATAGTATACACCTGTTAGCAATAGGTGTGACTAAAACACCTGAATTCTATAATTAGGAGCAGTGTCTATACTCTTTTATTTATATTCCATGTAGTGAAGGCTAGGGTTGCAGTGATTAGAAATTTTGGTGGTATGATTATAATCTGAGAAGTAATCATGTTTTCACGATTATTTTTTGTGAACTGATTTCACAAATGTATTAACATATATAAATCACACAAACACATTCTATACAGGTTTTGAACTTCAGAAGCTATTTATTACTGCTTTTCAGAGATACTGCTTAGAAACATCTGTAAACAATTTGTAAACATCTGTAAGGTTGTAAACTGCACAGAGGTTATTGCTGCCTTTGAAATACACAAACAAGTCAAGTAATCTCTGGGCAAACAGTTGTTTAAAGCTGTTTGTAATTAAATTAACGTAAACTTGCTCTGTAAACACACCCAGCTCTTTGGTGAACTACACATTTTTTTATATTTTCAGTTTGTATGTCGTTTTTAGCAAGAGAAATGAACTCAGACCTGATAACTTGAACATAAATTGCACTGTTTAACTTAAAAAATGCAGTTAAAATTGCTGCTTTTAAAAGATGCTGCATAGTTAGAAAAGTAAAGTTTGTAAATAAATGTACTCTGTACACATCCGTGGCATGTATGATGACGTCATCAAACGACTTGTTGACTCAACCTCGACTTTGCTGACCGACCAGCCCACTTGAAAATATCTGGAATGCCCCACTGTAAAAGATGCACACCAGTACTAGGAGTGTGTGGATTCACAGTACCATCAGTGCTACATGCAACAAATGTTGCACAGCATTCACCAACAAACTTAACACATTCTATGCCCAATCTGAAGTTAATCACAATAATGGCTATTATAATACTAGCCACAGCTATATCCTGTTAACAGATTGCAAGCTTACTGGAGTCTTTAGCTTCAGCTCTGAATCATTAATAGACTATTGCACTAATGTCAGTAGTCTTGAAGATTTTTGAATATCACAATACCCATCTCCAGCTCCACAAACCCACTCCAGTTCATCTTCCGCTCCAACAGATCAATGGAGGTTGCAATCTCCCAAGCCCAGCACACCACTTTCAGTCACATGGATAAGAAACATGGGGATTATGTGAGATTGCTACACCTCAGCTTTTAGTACAGTTCCCCATAAACTGTTCACCAAGGTAAAGGATCTGGCTCTGAACAGCCATCGTTGTGTCTGAGTTTTTAACTTCCCCACCACAGGTGGTGAGAGTTGGTAGCTGTGTCTCCAGCACCATCACAATCAATGAAGGAGCTCCAAAAAGCTGTTCTCAGACCTCTGGAATTTTGAGAAAAACACTTTAAAGAATTCTAAATTGAATCAGAGCAGCACAGTACCAGAAGATACTGAAGATAATTAATCACTTTACTTTACTAAAATATTAATTAGTCAATGTACACTCAAAAAAATGTCACTTTGGCATCAAGCTTCACACAACACTTATCGCCAAGTTTTTAACATTTGTTATTTATAAAATGATGTATTTTATGAGCAAATAAAACAAAAGACTCACGCAGAGAAGGTTAATTTTGGCTCCAACAACACAGATCATATTGCTGATATTTATGATATATTTTTGCTATCAACAACAACAACAATAATAAAAATAATAACTGAGCTAAACAAAATGTACAGTTATACAGTGATTATTTTGTTATCAGGCATTTACAATTATACAATATAAGTTTGTTAATTAGACATGATACATACTTGACATGCACATCAAGTAAAAACACAAACAATATATTAAACGTTAAGTCTTATTTATGTACTATACATCAATTAATTTATACTGATTGAACAACTATTTTATATCCTTTTTAAGAATTTCACTTTTGGCATAGCATACTTAAAATGACAGAAAACATGAATATATCTACAGCAGATTACAGACATTCAGTGCACAAAGACCCTTTGTTTTAAACTCCTACTGCTTAATTGACATTTACAGTCCTAGATAGGCTAATCGGTGACTTTCCGCTTTGTACTACGGTTTTGACTTTTTTCACTGCTGCAAACAAAATTAACATGTGTGCACTTGAACAATTTAAGATGTAGAAAAATATTAAAGCAACACTATAAAGTTTTTGGACTAAAATGTGTGGAGTGCTATCGCAAAGGCACACAAAACCTTTGAAACATGCTAATTGGTGTTTGATGATGATATAGTCAGCAATGTTGTGTTGTGAAGTGTATGACTGGTGGGAATAGGCCTAGCACTTGTGTTTATTCACCCTTTATATGAGGTGGTACCAATGCGAATTGTCTGATTAACAGGATATGTCAAATAGTGGTGAAAAGTTATAAAGTGTTCCTTTAATTGAGTTGGTAATATCTAGGGCAGTAGCACCCCATCAGTATCAAGGACTGCTAATGCAACCATCGTTTGTGCAGACAAAATTAACATTTGAGCACATTTATTCTGATGATTATGCTAGTGTCTACTAGCAGCATCATCATCACAGTTGGATGGCCTAGTGGTTAAGGCATCCGCCCCGTGACCAGAAAGTCCGGGTTCGATCCCCAAAACCGCTAGGCAACGCTGAGGTACCCTGAGCAAGGTACTGTCCCCACACACTGCTCCCCGGGCGCCGTGTTCATGGCTGCCCCCTGCTTCACTTGGTGAATGGGTTAAATACAGAG
>JBBPCW010252721.1:0-13830 GCA_037974425.1 Phenacogrammus interruptus
AGAGAGAGAGAGAGAGAGAGAGAGAGAGAGAGAGAGAGAGATGATCGCACGAACGAGAGACAGAGAAAGGGAGAGAGGCAGAGAGAGAGAGAGGGAGCAGTGGGAGCAGTTTCCGCTGTTCTGGAGATTTGCGCGTAAAATAATCACTTCCGTTCTCAATCTGGAAAAAATCCACGTGTGACTATACATCCTGTAAGCTAAACATAAGCATATGCCACAGAAGCTTCATCTGATAGAGACCCAGGGTATCTGAAGACCATGTCATTGGTTCAAATCATTCCTGAGGGTTTTGTAGTGTTTCAGGGTGCATTATTCTGCTGAAAGAGGCCACTGCCATTTGGAAATAGTGTTGACATGAAGGGACGTACTTGGAGTGCAACTGTTTTTCAATAGGTGGTACATGTCAAAGTAACATCCACAAGAGTGCCAGGATCCTGCCACTCTTGTGGATGTTACTTTGACATGTACTACCTACTGAAAGATTCCCCAGCATAACGTTGTCCAAAGAATCAAACTGCCAAACTGCCTCCGCCAGCTTGTCTTCTTCCCGTAGTACATCCTCGCCATCTCTTCCTCAGGTAAGTGACATACAATCACTTGTTGTAAAAAACAAACGTGACTCATCAGACCAGACCTCCTCCTGTCATTGTTCCATGGACCAGTCTTAATGCTTATGTGCCCACCTTAAGTGCTTTCATGGGTGGACAGGGTTAGCATGGGCACACAGTTCTCAAGCTGTGACCAGCTGTGTATTCTGACCCCTTTCTATAGTAGCCAGCATTAACGTTTTCAGCACTTTGTACTACAGCAGCTCTTCTGATGAATTGGATCAGATGGGCCAACCTTTGGTCCCTACATGCATCAATGAGTCTTGTGCACTCATGATACCATCACTGTTCACTGTTGACCTTCCTTGGAACACTTTTGGTAAGTACTGCACAATGAGAGCGCCCCCCGGTCAGTGGTTTTAGTGCTATGGCTGATTAGTGCATACATACTTGCATCTTGGATATAGTGTTTTTATTTTAATAAGAACAGCATCTCATTGTTTAATATCTTTTTCGGGTATTTTAGAAAAAATGTGCTTATAGAGCATAGAGAGGCCTTATTAATCGTTTAATTTTCCCTGATTTAATCTGACATTCAGCTGTAGACTGAGAGGGAAAACAAGGCTTAAGAGGCTTAGTCCAACCTACCTGGGTGCAGGGCTTGCTGGGCGCTCAGTTGGGGGCTGGTGCGGACGATGTTAATCATGCAGCCAGGGTTGCGGCGGACCTTCTCTACTAGCATGGAAAGATTCTGGATCTGAGCCTGAAGGTCGTAAACCAGTGAGCCCTGGATGTGGAGCAGAGTGGTGGCCTCAGCGTAGTGCTCCTCCAGCTCATGGAAGCGCTCCTCCAGGGTTGAGTTCAGATGAGTTTTCTCCTCACTCTGGAACAAGAACAGCACATACTGGATAGTAAGGGATGCTCTGGGTCTGAGCATCTCTAATATATTACCATTAAACTGTTGTTTGCAGTCTCTGATTTAGCAATGTAATGACTAAAGAATCACTGAGTTTCTTGCTTCTCCAATTTGTACATTTCTTTTACATGATGTCAAAACAGCAAATATGTGTCAAAAAATTGACCCCTATAATTTCTTAGGCCTAAGTATAATATATAATCCTGCATGCCCCAGTCTACATCCGCCACTAAGATGCTTTAGTGACTCATGCACTCTTCCTCTGTATAACAGCAGAAAATCACACATCCAACACCAACACGGGGATTTTTAGCAAAACTATGTACATTTCTGTTCTAGTGTTCCAGTCAACGCCTGCCTAGCATGAACATCTTGGTGTGAGAATGGTATTATTGCATTTTTGTACTATTATGTATTTTACTTTGCTTTTATTCATATATTTTTGTCAAAACAGGCAAAATAATTACATTTGTTTAACTCTGAAAAGAGTCTTAAGGTCAATCCCTGATGGCTGTCAACCTAAAACAACCGAAAGCAAGGATTACACTCTTAATGAAGGCAAAAGGCTTAGACATTCAGCAGAGCTTCTTATATAAATACTACTTGCTTAAGAGCGAGCGGGAGAGAGAGAGACGGAGACGGAGAGCAAAGTGATTTAACTCTGTGGGTGTGAGCTGTATGATTCAGCTCCCTGCTCTAGCTGATATAGTGCAGCACGTACAGCTTACGAGCGCACACACAGCCACGCACGTGGAGAGGGGTCAAGGCCTCAGTGCTAATCCTGTTAGTGCTCAGGGTCAAGGAGACTTCAAGAAGAAAATTGTAGTGCTGAGCTAGTCGGAGCAAAAAGGAACCTCCAGAATCCTTCAAGCATGTTTAGCTTTTTACATAGTTCAGCTAATGCATTCTGCTGATCACTCTCATGGACACTTCTGGTCACGTTGGGCCACTTCCTATGTGAGATTCTAGGTTATTTATGACTCATATTGCAGTATAAGCCTGTCTGTAAGTTCATAACTTAGTAACCAAACTCAGTACACTCCAGCACAGTACTGAGCCTGATAAATAGTTTCTGAACTGAATCAGGTGCTCGTATTTTACAATTCATGAGCTTTCTTAGCATAATTGTATTATTTTAATTCACTTTAGTTTCATTATAAATACTAAATAATGGGGGCTCACAGTGGTGCCCTGGGTAGCACTGTGCCTCACACTTGGGTTGGGGTTTCAAATGTGTGTGTGGAGTTTCCATGTTCTCCTTGTAGTATAGGGTTTCCACTGGGGTTTTCGGTTTCTCCCACAATCCAAAGACGTGTGTCTGGTTAATTGGGGATTCTAAATTGACCGTAGGTGTGAGTGTGTGAGTCTGTGCCCTGCAGTGGGCTGGCGTCCGGTCAGGGTGAGGCCCTGCTTCGCGCCCACAGACCTGGAATAGGCTCCGGGTACCACCCTAGTGAGGATTAAGCAGTAACAGGAAATGAAGGATTGAATTATAAGGACTGAATTAATGGTACTGATTGTGAATGACATGATGGTGTAGTTTTAAGGCTTTTTATATACTTCATAATTTACTATGGCCATGTTGTATAGATGACTTAAAAGAAGCCATTGTATAAAATTCTATTATTCTTTTTCTTCTTATTATTATTATTAGTAGTAGTAGTATTTGCATTATTATTATTATTTATTATTATTATTAGTAGTAGTAGTAGTAGTAGTATTTGCATTATTATTATATTTATTATTATTACTGTTGCTGTTGTCGTCATTGTGTGACATATAAAAATCTGTATTATTATTCTTATTATTAGCAGTAGTAGTAGTATTTTATTATTATTATTATTATTATTATTATTATTATTGTTGTTGTTGTTGTTGTTGTTGTTGTTGTTGTAGTCTTGCTGACCTGTAGCTCCAGGACTTTGACCCGGTGCCGGTGGTTGCGGAGTTCCTCCTGCAGCTCAGACACAGTCTCTTTCAGTGCCAGAATCTGCTGCTTGCGTTCCTCATTCTCATGGAGCCAGTAGGACACCTCGTCTGTGCAGCGGAACATGTCAGGGCAGCGCTGGTCGTCCAGCTGGGGCAGCGTGGCCACTAGCCGGCACATCCCGTCCTCCAGCACTTGATTACTGTACTCGCCACACTGAGCCGTGCTGACCTGGTGGGTGTGCTCAGCATGGTCATCATCACTGGCTCTGGCTACCACAAGAAACCTCACGCCCAGTACAACCACCAGGAGGGGCAAGAAAGTCACACCTTCCATTTGCCCACCGCAGGTGACCCCTTGCTTCTCTGTTTAGAGATCTGTGGGGATCAGGCCAGCATGCTGTCTCCCTAAACTCCAGTCTTAGGAGAGTCATTCATCAAGAGCAAACATCTTCCACAATATCCAGAATTCTACTGTCCGTTTTTCCATTGGAGCCAGTTCTGAATGGCTACATCACTCTGAAACAGGAAACAGGAAAATGGAAGTAAGCCTGGGAGCATCCAGAAATACTCTCAACCCTTTTAAGCACACGTCATTAAAAGATAATCATGTAAATTATACTATACTACACAACCATTTAACATCATACTATAATTGGTGGACAATAATGCATACTTTTTCATAATTACAAATTAGAATTATGAGATAACGAGACCATGCAACACAGATGTACATTTAGAAAAAATGAGCAGAAAAAACACTCACTCCCTATCCAGTCAGGTATACCACAACCCAACCACTAATAGTCTTTGAGCTAGTTTCCCAATGCTCTATTCATTACAATTGGACGTTGCTTTGGGTATGAGTATCTCTGATACATTACCATCAAATTGTTGTTTGCAATCACTATCTTCTCTGATTTAGCAATTTAACGACTGTATAAAATAATCATGAACTTATGAAGCTTAATGATCTTATCCTCACTACACTTCATATCAGCACAACAAAACAAAACCTTGCTTCTCCATTTTGTTTTACATTTATTGCACATGATATAAAAATAACAGCTATTGTTTACAATGTGTCAGAAAGAAATGGACCCTTATAATGACAATTATATTCAATTACATTTAAATCAACCCTTTATGAAAGGTTTTGTTCCAGAAGCTATATCATATTGATTACCTCGTTTCAAAAAACTAAAAACAATACAAAATACAATGACAACTTATAAAACAAAAATCATAATAGTAACCTACTGGCATGTTTCTAAACATGACACAAGTAAATGTCACTGACCTCCTGAGCCATCTTTAATGCCTTGCTCTGAGGAGACCTTAGGTCAGGTATATGTCCCAGTGTACATCCACCACTAAGATGCTTTAGTGACTCAAGCACTTTCCCTCTTAGAGGTGGCAGATCAAGAGAACAGCACGAGTTAAAGTTTATCCAGTCTGGGAAAGTTCAGAGTAAATGGAGTAGCAGCCTATATGCTGACAATGCAGTATTTGCTCCACTGCAATACACACACACGTGTATATATATATATATGCTGGACAAAGACTTTTTTGTGATTAAGCAAGAGATTAAGTTTACAGAACTTGAATATTCAAAGAAAATAAATTGCTTGTTCACTTAAACAAAATGGAAAAAATACCTTTGACGAACTTCAAGTAGTATTTTGCCATCTAACTGGTCTCATTGTGAGAAGAGAGTGTCGATTACAGCAGTGTTTTTATATTGTTTTATACTATGTACACTAATCAGTACCTTATAAAGCAGAATGGGGTGTTTGTGTAGGAATTTAACAGACACTGGCATGGAATGGTTGTCAGCTGTATCTATGCAGCACCAGTCAAATTTCGTTTTGTTGAAATAAGTACATGTCTTCTGTACTGCAAATGTGTGTGCAACAAATATTTTCTGAGTGTTAAATATGGGAAGGAAGAAAAATTATGTGAACAAACCAGTGATTGTGCACTTGTGTGCAGATGTGTACATATTTTCGCTCAAAAAAACCCAAAACATATCATTTGAACAAGGTTGCAAATACATTTGTTCACTCTAACTGTTTCTCTCTGCCTTTTTCATTTACTCTGTCCTTAGCCAAGTCTTTCTTTATAAAAGTCTCAGCTTAGAACCCATGTACAGCATCACATACCCAAAAGCTGGAGAAACTGGTGCCATAAATGTTGCATCATATAGTCGTTTCTAATGCAACGTTCTTTGTATGCATCCTGAGGCCAAAGCTATGTGTCCAGCAGGGTATAGAGGTGCTAAAGCTTACAAGGTTAGTAGTCTCTTCACTTTTATATCTCTCCTGACCACTATTTCCTGTCACACTATTAGCAGACAGTGCTCAGAATGAATCACAGTGATGGAGAATGGCCTGTATGCCTTCAGGTGTCACACTGACACTTTTATTAGACAGAATCTCACAGAGAGAATTCTGCCTTTTGTTTGGAGGGCATTTCATTTTCCTCATATAATAAAAAATCTGCCCTCTGAGACACAAAATGCTGAAGCGCAGTTCACATAAGTGTGTTACTGACGTGACCCGCGCTTACTAAACGCACAGCCCATGTAAGGAGGTAACACTTCAGCATTTCCGCCTCACAGAACTGACTACAGAAACATAACACTGATGAAAAGTGATGCATTTAATCCACACATTCATAAAATATATTGACACTGATATACTAATATTAATAAATGTGGATTCAAAATATTGTCAAATAATGATCCAAAACAAGCAAATTCAGTGCAAAATGTTTTTAAAGTGCATATTCTTTAAGAAGAAGGAAAGAAAAGTGCCATAGAGTTCTCAAAGTACAATAAATGGGTAATGATTACCTGGAGTAATGAGGCATCTTCCCCCATAAAAACACATATGGTCTCCAGCATGGGTGTTACCATTCCTCACTCTCTCTCTCTTTGTTATGTGGAGCAGTGTGACTGACACTGGACATCTTATCCCTGTAATCCTCGATAATAGGATTCTTCGTTAGGGCACAGAGACAAGACACAATCCATACATTGGATTACACAAACCCAACGCAACTTTGTGCTGCACACTATGGGCCAACTTATCAATAAATAAAATAAGAAATATGTTATCTGTTTGAGGCTTTGAATTTCTTTTGCCAATGATTTTCTATCCATCCATTATCTGAGCCGCTTATACTTAGCCAGGGTTGCAGGGGGTGCTGAAGTCAAAAGGCAAAAGGCAGAAAAACACTCTGGACAGGTGGTCAGTCCATCAGAAGGCAGACACATAAATAAACACACTCACACCTAGTGGCAAATTAATATGTCAAATACAACTGATGTGCATGCCTTTGGACTGTGGGAACAAACCGGAACTACCAAAAACCCGACTAAATAATCTGCTGTCATTTTCTTTGGTATAAGTAGGTAAATACAGTAATAAATTAATTTAATTTACAGTAAGAAAAATAAACGGCTTTAACAAAACCAAAAACACGAGGACACTCAAGGGCAGGGCAACATTTAGCTTTTTATCCAAAGCGACTTCCATTCCCTAACTACAGGGGACAATCTCCCTGGAGCAACTGGGGGTTAAGGGTCTTGCTCAGGAACCCAGTGGTGGTTTGCTGAAGGAAGGATTGAATGTGGCTGAATTTAAGTTAATATTTATGTTATAAAATTAGTAAATTATATTTTTCTTAATAATTTAGCACTAAAATGCATGAAAAATTATATATTGCTACGAAAAAAGCGGTGATATCCAGGCCTCGCCCACGCCCCCTCATCCTTGTGCTGGTTGTTTATGTTTGGGCGCTGTGCTTAGCAACCCAGCACAAGGACGAGGGGGCGTGGTGGACGAGGGCCAGACGTCACAAAAGCAAAAAATTGTGGAGGATATTTGCAGTTTCCACATTAGTGTGAGGGTTTCAGTGTAGAGTTATTAGTTTGATTCTCAGAAAAAATCAGTGATGGACTGAAATCGCGATTACTGATCCTCATTAAAGTGGGGGTTTATTTTATCAATGGTACTATTTTTACTAGGGCTGTTTCAATCCGTTATGTTGTACCCCATCCTTGTTTACTTTCCCTTAAATCTTTCATATAAAGGGTGGATTTGAAACAGGTTTGTAAATTGATTCCTTACATGGATTAAGAATTGGATTCTTTATTAGTGGATTAAGCACTGCTACTTTAAAAGCTTTTAACCAAGTGAGCTATTATTAAAGCTGATAAGATTTACTAAAGTAAATCTGAAATCATTGAATTTAATTAGCAAGTAGAATACATTGATGAGGAGAAAATTATAATAAGCTCTGATTAAAGTGTGATACACCATGCATCAACATCTGTTTCTGTATCTGCATCAGCTGTACCAGACAACAAATGTTTTGGGGTTAAAAATTCTTGTCTAATGACACTATTTTCAAATTTTCCTTTTCCTTGCACAATTTCATCATGAAACAATCAAAACCAGTGTTTCAGACATCAAGCACCATAACAGTAACCTTCTGTGCTGTAGCTCTGCTTCCCATTACCACCACTATGCCCAGTTCTGAATTCCCCTAAAAGTATTTCACATCACTCCACTCTGAATAACATTTTTGCATCTTAACAAAAATGTGGAAAAAAAATTTGGATTGGGAAATACATCATAATCTACAGAACCTTACATGACCGTCACAACACTAAAACCACTGACAGGTAAAGTTTATTACTGATTATCTTGTTATAGTGAAAATACGGGCAATCTTAAAAATCTGAGCCCCTCAGAGAAGGGCCAAATTATGAAGGCCAGACGTCTGAGCTTCTCCAAAACAGAGAGTCTTATGGCATGCAGTGGTCAGTGTTATGTGGAGTGGAGCCTAGCTCATTCGGATTGATCCCAGGAATGGGGCAAAGGAACATGACAAAAGGTCCTGTGTTTAAAGTTCAAAGCTCAGGTCCTAAACCTTCATGGACCTCCAGATCTTAGTCCAATCTGTGGAATGTGCTAAACACACTACTTTGATTCTGCAAGGCTGCACCACTCAAATTAAAGGGCTTAAAAGAAACTACGGCTAACATTTTAGATCCAGCTACTACATGACATCTTCAGAGGTCTTGTTTAGTCCATAAGTGACTAATAAGTGTAGTTGTACTATTAAGTGGCACCTTTAAATACTGATGTACCAAATGTATTTTTTTTTTTAAATCATCCAGTTAATTTAGTGAAACATTTTGAATATTAAAAGATAAAAAGAGTCAGGGTGCTTGATTTTGCACACTTTACATGTCTTGGCTTATGAAAGATGCAGGCAGGAAACACTGAGACGCTGTCACAGCGTCATTCACAATGTTCTAATTAAATGCAAGAGCCCTGAGCCCATTCAGACACAATTCTACCAATGGCTGTATCAGAAAACTTAATGAGGAGCTAAATGAACCCAGTCCACACGGTTTCAGCAGGTGCTCGGATAGATGCAGCACCTACTTGTTAATCCGTTTGGCCGTTTGTGCTGACGTCTTTGACCGAATTGCCATGAGGTGTGGACATTTGTGTAGGTGGGGGTTAAATCTATTACTTTTGCTAAGTGATTCTTCCAAAGCACCCCCCCCCCAAACCCCCACAAATCAAGAAACACCATGACATCCGCTTCACTATCAAATGGCCTTGAGGGGCCGTCATGCACTCGAGAGTGTATATAAAGAGAGCAGACCTCATTCAGAAAAAACCCAGAGAAGCAAAGAGAGCCAATCAGAGGCTGCTGAGCAACTGATCAGGAAACATTTCTCATAGAAAAACAAGAGTAAACAGCTCATTCCAGAAACGAACTGCAACTCTCAGTTGGACACTTCAAGAAGTCATACTGATAAAGGTAAGAAAATGCATTTTCTCCTGCATTTGCTTTGTGAATATGTCATTTTAAGCTCAAAATGCAGCAAAATAAACAGACCAACAGCTATTATAAATGTATTTCTATGGGGAAAATTCAGGCAAGCTTTACTTGCTCATAACTGATGATGAGAACAGTTTATTTAATACTTTTATTTTGATTTTACTTTGGTTTTTTATTTGAATGCTTGCAAATTAGCATACAGATAAAAATCTAAGCAACATATAATGTAACATGGTCAAAGAAAATTTAAGTGACCTTTTTAAAAAATAATTCAGCACATTACTGAGTAGGGAAGAAGAGATTATTATTTATCTAAATAATAATAAATGAAATACATACTTTTCAGCTTATTAAATGACAATCTGTTTTTTATTGTTTCTATTTAGGAAAAAAATTAAGTTTAACTATTTCACATATTCAAAAGATTTTTTAAAAATGCCATTATAAGGTTTATGATTTTTTTTTAGAATACAAAGAATAAACACATTTGTGATGTCAAGAGGAGAATACTGAAATATTTTCTATAATTTATAATCCATTTTGTGCAAATAGATTTTAATCTTTTGGATTAAAATCCGATTCATAAAGGTAAGAAAAGGAAAGAGATCAAAGACATCTATTACACATATATAATGACCATACATATATATATATATATATACACATATATATATAATGACTATATCTTGACTATTTCTTGACTATTTTCAAGTTACTACTGCAAAGATAAGTCAGGAAAGCAGTTACATTAAATAAATACTGTTCATAAATTAATTGCATTTAACTGAAATAACTGGATTCTAAAGCCGAGTTGAAGCTGCAGTTTTCCTCTTCTTCTATAATTCAGGTTTAAGACACATTTCCTGTGTAGAATTTTACCAAACAATAGTGCCTTCTGTCACATAAAATGAACTTTTTTTTTTTCATTTTTGCATTGCTTTCTATTGTGTAAGGTTATTATAGCCCTTCTGTCACTTTCCTACACATTTGGCCAGTATTATGTCTATCCAGCGTAAAGGAAATGGAAAAATCATAAGTCACAGTATTAGTAAGACTAGAAATTTAAGAACCAGACAGCAAAGGCTGTGTTTCCTCTGAATGTACGACACAAATGCAAGACTGCTGAGAAGTTCATCGCAAGGTTCCATCACTCTATTCTATTCTACTGTAGCTGTAGGGCTAGAATGCTGGTGCAAAAAACACCATAAATACATAAATACATAAATACTTTTATAGGTGCAAGTATTGAACTGAACAGTGTTGCCTTTGCTTTTTAAGAACTGCTGACAATATTTCTCCTCATATTTCCAAATAAAAATATAGTTCTTTAAAGCATCATTTTAAAGGAAATGACAAAACATCCAAATAAAAGAACAAACCTCTCAGTCACTCAAACAAAATGGCAATAATTACCTTTGATGAACCTTAATATTGTTTTACCATCCAACTGGCCACATTCCGAGAGGAGCGCAGTATTGATTACAGCAGTATTTTTATACTTTTCCTCATTAAATAAGATGTGATTCAGATGATCACTAACCCTCATCAAGCAGAATGAGGTGCTTTTGTAGGAATTTAACAGACACTGGCACGGAATAGTTGTCATACTCAGAGACGCTGATTTAAAAATAAATTGCAGTAGCTTCTTATTTCTGGAGCTGTAGACTTGCACAACAGAAGAAAGCAGTATGAGCTCCTATGCTTTATGAATGAGTGGCGGAGGATGGGGGCCGTTCAAGTGAGCTCCTTATCTGACCTGTGCATTCAACATTAACACCAAAACACCAATTACAGCTCATTTCAAAGACAGACATTCAGGCAGTGTAGGTCTCCTGCTGTCGCAAACACTTCATTGACCCATTCAAAACAAGTGCTATGAATCATAAAAATGTCAGTCAGGGTCACCCTGCATGGACTACGTACATTTTCCTTGGGTTAAAAATATCCCTCAGTACCATTCCATTTCTTTTCATGTCTTCTGCTTGGCTCTGGCTGAAATGAATGAAAGTTTGTCTTTCTTAACATCCTTCCGGCTGCAGATGCAGTGTCACCCCTGGCTATTGGCTGCAGTCATCCTGTGCACATGCGGGTCAGAAGTGAACGGCCAGTGCTGGGACATCACTGGCTGCGCAGATCATGAAGAGAAAACAATGGTAAGGCACTTTAAATACAACAAAACAAATGCACAGAATTTGCTTGATTCCACATGTGTACAATACACAGCGTTTTAGCAAATTAAGTAACCTAAATACAAGTTAGTGTAACTAGCAACATGCTGACCAATATGACAGTCTATACAGTCTTTTTGACCATGGATTTTGTCAGGGACCTTTTAATTTAAAACCTTTTTTGTATTTGAAGAGTGTAATGTAGTACATACACACTGCTGAGGTCCCCAGATGTATCTTTTCTTCTCCAGAGCTTACAGTCCATATGAAAAATGAGCTGAAAACAGTTTAATTAGATTTTTGTTGTTGTCACAAAAACCAAAGCATGTAGTCTTCCCATTCACAAGTTATATGGGGGTATTTCATTCAGAACTGATTTTTGAAAAAGGCAAAGTACAGGGCAGCCAATTAGAAAAGAGGTAATATCATTCTTAAAGGCACAATAATACAAATAGTCATTTTTTTGTACATAAAACAGCACAAATGTCATAAAAGGATTCAGAGGGAGTATATAAATAAGAAAATGTAGAAAAACAATATACTGTAAATGGCACATGCAAGCTTTCACCCTCTCAGAGCGTGATTAATCCTGGATTTAGTGCAGACCGGATTGTGAAATGCTTCAATATTGAGTATAGAATAGAATAGTAATAGTGTACAGAATAGTGACATAGTGTAGTGAAAATACGAATGATGATACCATAGCAACATAAGTGACATAAAGTTACTCCTATTAAAACTAATCCATGACACCTAGATATGACTCATCCTGCTGAAGCCTGAAGATGATGAAGTTATACCTAAAAGTTATACTTTTTTATCAGAGCTTTCTTTTGTTATCTTTTGTGACCTACTAGGAGTGTATGTGGCAGTGCAGGCCAAAGCAACTGGTCATTGAGGCTGAGACCAGGCTTCCAGACCAGCAGCAGAGCACAGCGGAAGAAGAGGAGAAAGAGAGCCTCAGCCTGGGCGTGATTCTGGCGTCTCTGGCTAAGGGTGACGTCCTCCAGGCCAAGAGGTCCAGCACAGGGCCTTTTCGAAGCAACGACCAGCGCTCGTACTCCATGGAGCATTTTAGATGGGGCAAGCCAATGGGCCGCAAGCGCCGGCCCACAAAAGTCTACACCAGCAGCTCTGTGGATGAAGAAGGTCCTGAAGAGCAGTCTGTGGAGGCCACATTCCCTTCACAAAGCAGACGTCAGCTGGGCAGTGGCGAGGAGGGGGCCTCGGCGCAGAAGAAGAACTCGAAGAGCACTGAGAAGTACCGCATGACACACTTTCGCTGGAATGCCCCACCTGCGACCAAGCGCTACGGCGGCTTCATGAAGCCCTATTCAGAGAAGTCTAACAAGCCCTTCATCACACTGCTCCGCAACATCATGATTAAGGATGGACAATAGGACAATAAGATAAAGGGCAAGAAGGAACCAGAGATTATTGGCATTCTATAGAGTCTTATTAGATCAAAGCACTCTGCATATTCCCCACAGCCTACTGTAGCTTCACTATGCCCTTTCCAGCTAAATTCACCAGGACTCCATGAAATGCCAATATAATACCAAATAAAAGATTGTACAGAGATGAATATGATCTCTAATCATGGAGGCCTGATATCTGCTTCCATCTTACCGCACAATATTATCATTTAAAAAAGGATAAATTATTGAGGACAGTGAATGTATTTCTTAGTTCAGATTCAAACTGTGAAGTGTTACATGACAGAATTCAGTAACAGGTCATATTTAAGCACTTCACTCCAGGCATTCCTGATTCCTAGAAGAATGTAATGCAGTTAAAGCAACAACTGTCCATGTTCTTTATATTTCTAAACAATATTGTAAAATGATAAATTATTAAATGAATTTCCAGTGTTACAAGCAGAAAAAGTGAAAATGTGTTGTTTTAATTGTTGGGAGTGTGCATAAACACTGTGAATTTAATTGTGAAAAAATGTGCTGCTACACTAAATGTTATGGCACATCTTTGGTGATTCACCTATGCAAGATTTAAGATTCAAGATTCTTTAATGGTCACAGATATAGTTCTGTAAGAACATGTGGTGAAACAAGCCCCTATACAGCTTCTTCCTCTGTGGTTCAGTAAAAGACCACATCTGACAAAAATGATTTACCATGCCAATCACACAAGTAAAAAAATAACTTTGTCTAGTTGTTATTCTAGCAAAAAATTGACAAAATGTAATTGATGAAGATTTCTATCAGAGTGATGCTGTCACCCTAATACTTTTATAAACAAACAAAAATCCAAAAGAGAAGGAAAAAAGCTCTTGAGATAAATATTGATAGCATTACAAAAACCCAGCCTCTAATACTCTAGGACATCTTCAAACCACAGTGGGAGCCGTTAAGACACTGAGTTACAATAAAGTCCAGGGAAGTCTTTAGGA
>JBBPCW010252768.1:0-11559 GCA_037974425.1 Phenacogrammus interruptus
TGTGTGTGTGTGTGTGTGTGTGTGTGTGTGTGTGTGTGTGTGTGTGTGTGTGTGTGTGTGTGTGTGTGTGTAATATGACGCAAACAGGACTGGTATGTGTTGAATAGAGTTTGCTGAATAAGCAGTTTGAGACAATCACAACCTCGTTCCTCTGTGGTCAGTTTTTTTTTTTTGCCTTTTTGTTTTTTTGGGGTTTTTTTCCATCCTGAGCCATCCAGCATATAGGCCTAGCCAAACAACTTCCTTTCTCACGATACGGTCCTGTCTGCCCGGGAGGACGTCCTTTTACGGGACATTTGAGCTCATTTTCCCTCGCTTGCTCTTCTTAAAGCGAGCTGCGCAGCCCGGGCCTATCCACAACTATCCATGGCCTACGTTTTGGCCCAGACTTGAAAGCCACATGGGAAATGTCTGCGGTGCCCGAACCCAGCATTCATCCTTGGAAGAGAAATAAAAAAAGAAACTGCAGGGGTTTTTTTTCTTCTGGCCTCTTTTAAAAAAATGCCCGGGTTCTGCATTTGGTCAGACTGAGTGTGTAGGAACGTCAGAGGAACCTCGAGTTGTTGAGAGCCAGATGATCACCATTGGCCCTTCAACACTAGGCATTACAAAGGCCATTTACTGACAAAGTCAATGTTTTTTTCAGAAGTGTGCCGGGTATGTGGAGTCTGCTGTTAAAGAAGTGCTGCTTGAACTTGAACTTTGTTATTTAAAGAGCCCATATATCTTACATTTTTGTGGATTTCTTTCCTTATGTGGTTTTATGTTCCCAAATTAGTTTGTTACTGTGTGTTTAAGGGTGCTACATGTCAGTGAGTTCTGTTTTGATTGACTGCCTTGGAGTGAGCCACATTCAGGCTATAGGTTCATTCCGAATGAGTGGGCCTTAACTGCTGACAAATGATTTATCACAAAAAAAATATCCGGGTCCTTTAAAAAGAGAGGTTTATTGGCTTTGAAATGATATTGAGAAGCCAACCAAAGTGTGTCGTCTCGGTGTAAAGGGAAGCAGACAGTGAGAAGATTGACATCGGTTTTGTGTACATAACAGTGGAACTGGACTGTTGCCAGGCGGTGACCTGAAGACTTCTCCTCTGGATGGCAGCAGAAACGTCCGAGCAATTCTGAGCGTTTTTACAAGGCTTTGGAAAAAGTGACATTAAGCAAATGCAACGAGTTATGTGTCCACATCTGCCCAAACACAAAAAATAAAGAAAGAGGTTTTGGTCTATTTCTAGGTCACTGTTAACTTCACCAAGCTTAGGCTGACCATATTGAGGACTTTGGAGAGAATGGTCAGAGGGTCGTAGAGCCCATCCCACATTTTACTGGTGGTCTTGTCTCGGGTTTTTGTAGACCTTTTGTGTATCATTTTGGAACAATTTTAGGGCTAAATGGCACAATTGCATTATTTTCTAAACAAAATAAGCAACATTTCGTTTACAGAGAATCAACTCCACTGATATGTAAATGTATTTTTTGTAAATAAGGTAATTGAGAGTGGATTTGGTGTGAAACGGTTCATTGTAGAGACATGGATGTTGTTACAGTGTGGGAATGGTACCAGACCATTAAATTTGCTATTTGAAGCACTGAGCTCTGAGTAATATTTGATGCGTTGTATCAGTTCTTAGAAACAAGATTCTGGTAAAACGTAGTGATTCTGTTGTTCTGCTTACAAACACTCCCCCCCACACAAACACATAAAGAAGGAACAAAGATTAAAAGCTATAAAAATAGCTGTTTTTGGTAAAGAGGGAGTGGGTGCGAGGGCAGAAATGTTTAGCAACTGTCTGAAACTAGAAACAGTTTCCGTTCTGCTTATATTACCCACAATGTCATTGTGATTCAGCACCAGTCTGCCAGCCCCTGAAACCTAAAAACCGGGGCTGAAGCAGTATTCCAACACCATATTATTCACTATATGGTCATCAGTTTTATCAATGTCTAAGACACTGAGACAGTGCCATCCCTGTGTGTGATGCCCTAGAAGAACCATATTTGGTTCTCAGGATGACCATTTTTGTCCACATAATGTGAAGGATCTTGAAAAAAATCCTTCAATTGACATAATCTAAATAGTCTTTATACACTATACAGCTTATGTATGTGGACACTTGACCATCACTCTATGAGTTTGTTGGACATCCCATTCCAAGCCTACAGGCATTGAGTTAACCCATCTTTGCACCTAGAATAGGACAAATATTTATGCCCCATTTCATACCAAAGGTGTTGGATTGGGTTGACATTCCTCCACACCAAACCTATTAAACCATGTATTTATTAAACCATGTATTTATTTAATTATTTATGAACTCAATATCATTCAAATGGGTGGTATTGAAACGGAAAAAAATATATTAAATACATATACACGCACAATTCCATCTCCATCTCTCTCTCCCAAGATTAAAAGTTACAGGAGTACAGAAATAGTTTATTTGTGTGGGTGTGTGGGTGTAAAAGTGTTTAAACAATACAATACTTCCCCTCTGAATACCATGAGTCTGGTCTATGAACAGGTTGTGTCTTGTTGCTTATGTTCAGAACCCTTATTCTATAGTAAGACTATAGAAGATGCTTCACAGGAGTTTGAAAGATATGATACCATGCCCTAGATTGACTAAAATGTCTGAGGAGACCTTCTCTCGCTCCTTGCCCAAATGTTCTTCCACATAACTTGCCAGCGTGTTGCTTCATCCCGTTTAGGACGGTGCGAACAACAGCTGCGTAGTGGACATTCTTCACATGTATTGAGTGTTTTAGATAACCAGCCCAGATTCAAGCTCAAGGCGTTTGTAGAGACACTAATGCCTCGTTGAATGTTGTCACACTGTTGTAGTTCTCAAACAGAAGACAGGCAGTGGGGAAGTTTGCACCTAGGGTTAAACAGTTCTCGGGAATGCAAAGTGTCCATATGTTTGGATTGGGGCAGAAGAAAGTGGGGGATGAAAGGATGTTGTGGAAAATAGCGCAAGAGGGTGGGGGTGTAGATGCACGGTGGAGGCCTCGGGCCGAAAGTAGGTTAGTGGTTTTTCTCAGTGCAAATCGCAGTGCCTAGTCAGTTAAATTGGAGTGTTGTCATTGGTCCCAGGCTGGGGTGGTTCTCGCCAAAACAGTGAGCTTGGTTGGAATAGGACCCATCTACCGAAGCTGCTCCTCGCGGGAGCTGTATAGGGCCGCACCTTACAAACAACAAAGAGCAGCGCCTTGCTGTCTTGCTGCCTGGGCTTTCAAAATTTAATGTTTAGTCAAAAATTGATGCAAAACACATCATTCAGGGCAGCTAAAGGACAGTGACTCAGAAGAGGGCCTTCATTTAAACACAGCTCCAAAAGCAGCCCTGTCAGGGACGCGTCATCATCAAGACTCATGCTGTGATCCAGCCATTAGAGGGCCCAGAGAAAGGAGGGGCCGGATCAGAGCTCTGCTGACTCTGCACAAAGCCTAAAGCTAAGCGTTCTTACTTCCTTTGTGTGCTGTCCCACAGCTTCTGAAGAAACACAAATGGGAAGCAGGAGCACTGGAAGGTGTTTTCCCACAAGAACGGCAGTGGGCTCTCATACCTTGTCACCATGTGCTCTTAATAGGCACATCGCAGCCACTTTCAAGGAAATGTCAAGATGTGATTTCATCCCATTTGACTTTCAATACAGCTAAGGGAAAATAAACATGGAATTTTCCCAAATTCCTGCATAATCCTGCGGTTAAGATAAACACCGTCTTTCGAAGTTGTTTGGTGGCTTTAGAGAAACTCAACAGTCATAGTGAGTAGAACCAGACTGCCTTATTACATTAAATGGTTATGAATGCCCTGTCTGACACCAGAAACATAGTTTTATCTAAGTTTTCAGAAGCTTATGCCCTAAAACTAAACACAACATGGTGGAGGGGTACATGCAGAGTGTCTCTGAAGTTATTTAATTCAGATTTACCACCATATTTTACCATCATCAGCATTTCATATAAACAATCAAGAGTACACATGTAGCTTCACTGGGGATTGATAGTAAATAAAATAAATATATTTTGTTGGAGGCATGGAATCTATTTCCACATGGTACTATTGTAAATAAATCTGGATCTCTGCAATAAATCATTTCAGGCCCTGAATTGACTTGAATAACAAATAAATAACAAAAAAATTCTGTCAAGCTGGTGGAAGTTTCATTTAACTCCACAAATTTGTGAACCTCAGACATGTGGGCCAATAGAATGGACAAACTGCTCCTCATGGATGCCTTACTAGTTCTCATTTATATAGAGTTGCCTTAGATATCATTACATGCAGTGTGGAGAAGTGAAAGTATGGCTTGGTTAGCTTGGCAATTTCACATAAAGAGGTTAGTTATCAACATTGCTTTTATGAATCAAACAAAACATTTTCAAAAGAAATAAAGCATTATATTATAAATTATCATATGTTCTGCAGAAAACTAAAAAAACAATCTAACAATATAAGTAGGGATATAATAAAGAAAAGGGCTTCAAAAAATAGCAAGTGTGTGAGGAGAACTTCTGGACAGTTCTGGCTTTAGACATGTGCCCTCTATAGGCCTTGTATGTTTATTTTGTTATTTTATGGCATACATTGGGGGTGGGGGGTGATTGATAGACCATTAGAAATGTTCTAAAATTGGTTACAGAATCATAGGCACTCAAAGCTCATTATGGGTAGCGAATCCCACTAAAGAGCTTTCTAATCCCACAGAAGAGCTACTGTAGCACAGATTGCTGAAAAACTTGATGCTTGCCATGACAGGAAAGTGTCGAAACATTCAATGCTTCACAAGTTGCTGTGCTGAATCCCTCTCTACCAATGAAAGATCCTAAGTGTAAAGTGACCATTCTGTCATAAGTGAACAACAATTCTGACAAGTTACATTTAACTCCACAAATTTAACCCATTCACCAAGTGAAGCAGTGGGCAGCCAGGAACACAGTGTCCAGGGAGCAGTGTGTGGGAATGGTACCTTGCTCAAGGTGCCACTAGCAGTCTTGGGATTCAAACTCCCCAAGGTTTTAGGGCAAACACCATAACCACTAAGCCACCAACTGCCCTACAATTGGTACATCATAATTGGACCATGGAGCAGTGGATAAAGAGCTTTTACATCATGTGGACAGTATGTATCTGGGGAGAGATGGCTGCACTATGAGAAGAAGGCAGGGCAATGGTGCCAGTGTGATGATCTGGACAATGTATTGTTTAGGAATTTTGAGTCCTGCTTTCATATGGATGTTACTTTGACATGTACCACCTACATAATCATTGTTGTAGACAGGGTACACCCCTTCATGGCGATGGTTTTACCTAGTGGCAGTGGCCTCTTTTGGCAGGGTGAATGCCACACTGCAAACGTTTTTCAGGAACAGTTTGAGGGACATGTTCAAGGTGGCTCCAAATTCCCCAGATCTTACTGTAATCTGATCAAGCATCTATGGAATGTGCTGGACAAACTAGTATGATCCATGAAGGACCCACCTTGCAAAGAATTTACAGATACCATAGCACATCTTCACCTTCAGCTACCACCTCCTGTGGCGTCCCCTCCTTTCTAGTATGATTCTTCACAGGCCAATTTGCCAGGGGCTTTGTGTGCTTCTGGAAGACTGAGTCAACATTGATATGGGACAGTCAGACTAGGACCATTCTTAGAGTAGCTGAGCTACACAATTTTCATTCAGTCCTCATGCACATTTATCCATATGAGAACATGTCAGGCAATTTTTCATGCCGCTGGTCTTGTTCATCCTGTTGAAAATGGGATCTGCAGATCCTATGCGGTCCACTAAAATGAGATAAAAGCACTGCAAAGCATTTCATCAAGGATCTCATATGAAAATAGCCACTTCCCCTTCGAATGCTGTTTGTACAGGTGAGGAAAGTGCTAGCTAGGCACCAGTGCTGCGATTGCTGGTACCTCAGAAAAACCCTCTTGTCCAAGACAAACACTCTCCAGTGTGATGTTAGGCAATGTTGGGTTGAAAGCTGTGGCCAGTCCTCAGCCTGACCCTCCGCGTTCCTCCCTCTGCTCCGCTTTGCATGTTATGTTATGTGCTTGCGTCGTCTTTGTTAACTCTTTTGGGGAAAATAAAAACCTCAGTCTGTCCTGGTTTTCATCTGGTGAGTCATTACCATCATTCAAGATGAAACAAATTCATTAGCAAGCACTTTTTATGAGTTGGGATAACACAAACATGCTTTCAGTTGATCGCTGAAACACAAACAACCTCTTTCTCGGTGTGGATGAAGGAACAGCGTCTTTCTAAAATCAGTTTTATTGAGTTTAACCCCAAAAGGCATGTTTGTCTGAAGCCCGCTGATTAATAGCAACTAGTGGAAGCATACTATCTTTATTAGCATAATGCTAACTACATCATGCCTAATCTAATAAAAGCATGTGAAGGTAGTTTCTGACCCTGTTATCTAAAAATATGCACTAAAGAATGTAATGTATGTATTCATAGCTACACACAATAGCAGACACATTGAAGCACAGATTTAGTTCATGATTATGGATAACAGTAGCAGACACATTGAGGCCTGAATATAGCTCATGGTTACATTTCTGCTACTGGTTAGCTACATTAGCCTCTTATCAAACCACATACAGCAAAACGGACTTACAGACAAGAGAAAACATGTTAAATAAGCAATATATGTTTATTAGAGGATTCTTGTACACTGTTAAAAATAGTGTTTTAATTAAGTTAGTTTCTGAGCTTTCTTCATATTTTGAGCTGGTTTACCTTTTAATGCATTAAACAGAGTTTTACATTTCATTTAGAATTTAGTAGGAAATATGTAAAATAAGCAAATAAGCAAAAAATAAGCATTAATATCAGGATGATATGGGAGGGAGATTGAGGGAGAAATGGTTTATTGCATTGGAATAAGATAGTTTTAGTTTTTGCTCTGGTATGTGTTCATAGTCTATCAGGGAGGAAGGTTGTGAGCCGCGGTTGTTGCTATGTCTGGCGCGCTGACTAAACCCTCTTACATCAGCGAGTGCAGGGCCATTTTAGGCCCAAGCTACCCGGTTATTGCTAATCTCAGCTGCAGATGTAGAGTCAATCAGACTGTTTCCCATTTTTGTCTGATGTTAATGAATCACCAGCGGCTCCTGCAGTGTTTGAGGACCAGCCTTCATACGCTTTTTATTGCCCTGCCTTAGGGGTCACAGTGAAGATGAAAGTGGCCCTATTCAGGAGATTTCTGTTTTTACAGAACCTTTTTTTACACAACCTTTTTTTTCAACCTTTTTTTGCACAAACTGCATAATTTGCTAATTTGACAAAACGCATCCTGTATTTTTCTGCCTTATTTGGAAAGACTATTGATTGCTGCTGGAATTTTGCAGGAATTTTACACATACTGACTTTTTCCCCCTTTTTTTCCCCCAGGTCTGGAAGTGTCAAGCACCACTGGCATGAGATCTACTCTTTTGTCGAGAGTTTGGCTGAGAAATTCATCAGGTACCAGTTTTTATTTGTCTGTACAGCAGATCCATTAAAGGGTTAAAGTAGGGAGGTACTCTATCCTATCATATCTATTCTATAACTGTTTTTAAAAATTAAAATAAATGTGGCATGTGGCAGACGCCCTTATCCAGATCGACTTACAAACATTAGTTGCCTGGACAGTTTCAATGGTAGAAAGTGGAGGTTTGAGTCTGAAACTTGAGTCTGGTCATCGTTCAGAAATGAGTGTTTTACCCACTAGGCTACTACCACCCTAGTTTGCACCGAATAGAAATATCATAGTCCAGGCATTGGTAATCCATGAAGAACTGCCACTGTTCAGCCAGTTTAAGCTCTAATAATGCTCAATAATGTTTATATGATCCACTTGGTCAATCTGACAGACTGTATTACACTACAGGAAGTATAGAGGGCAATATGCCTTATATTTTGTTCTTTTAAAACGTGGTCAAAAACACTATAATGCTCAGATGGTCCATACAGTTACTCTGACAGACTATAACACACTACAAGAACCAATACACATGGTTTGTATTGGTTTATTATTCAAATTGTCAGCCATGCTGCCCGTAGCCCCAACTATGTCGGACAGTTTCAGTCTGGCTGGAAATCGGCCAGAGCACTCTCATGCATTCTCATGGCCATAGGTTACACTAATGTGTGTTCATTGTACATAACCTGGTGTGGTTTAGGAGAAAAAAAATGTCTTTTATCATCTATTGGTTACTTGTGGTATTGCTAAGTGAAGTGACCAGAAAAAACTAATTGTATAGTTCAATGTTACAATGGCGGTTAATTTAGTCCCCATCACCCCTCAAAGAGATCTGGAAGGAACTGTGATTGCTGAATTGTGTTTTTTTATTACATTGAGTAAAATAGGATTTATTTGTTCTTAACATGCATTCTGTTGTGTCTAACTGTAAAATTTGTTGTTTCTCACAGCCCATTGTTGCGAATGTCCTTCATCGTGTTTTCATCTAGGGGGAACACCATTATGAGGCTGACTGAAGATAGGTATGGTGGGTACATGGGGTGTGATTTACTAAACTACAACAAAGTCTGCAAAAAAAAAAAAAAGAAAGGGGGATTTGATTTTATTTTGTGATAGTGACATAAGAAAACCCAGTAGTGTCATAAACACACATGAGCTTTTCAAGCTCCTTATTCTTGAGGCACACTTTTAATTTTAGTAGACTTTGTGGTAACACTTTACTGAAGGGCAGTATACACAAGGCTACATGACACCTACATAAGACTTTTATGACGCTTGACGTAAACCTACATTAACATATATAAAGCCTTTTTCTGACAAGCATCATGTGTCATAATGACTGCTTTCATCAGTTTAACCCATTTTATCAATACATGTCTATGTAGGTTAATGTCCTTTCATGTATTGAATTGAATTGAAATTGAAAAAAAATATATATATATATATACTGGCCGGCTGGGTGGCCTAGTGGTTAAGGCATCCGCCCTGCGACCAGAAAGTCCGGGTTCGATCCCCAAGACCGCTAGGCACCGCTGAGGTACCCTGAGCAAGGTACCATCCCCACACACTGCTCCCCGGGCACCGTGTTCCTGGCTGCCCCCTGCTTCACTCGGTGAATGGGTTAAATGCAGAAAATGAGCAATTTCCTCCAGGATAAATAAAGTATTCAAATTGAAAAGAAAAAAAAATTGAATTATCTGAACTATTTATTCTTAAACAGGTTCATGGGGGTTGCTGAAGGCAGACATGCCGACTTACAGACTAACAATCACACCTAGTGGGAATTTAGCATCTCCAGTTTGCCTGACATGCAGGCAACTGGAGTACCTGGTGGAAACCCATGCAGACACTGATAGAACGTGCAAACACAGGACCTTGTTGCTGTGAAGTGAAAGTACTGGCTTAGGGCAGCTGGATGGCCTAGTGGCTAGGGTGTTGGCCCTGCAATCAGAAGGTTGGAGGTTTATATCCTAACTGCTAATGTCACCACTGAGGTTCCTTTGAGTGATGTACTGTCCCCACATACTGTGCCCCTTGTTGGCAGCAGCCCACTGCTTCACTTATTGTTCACATATATTGCTCACATTGTGCTGTGGTGTGTTCATGCGTGACTGTGTTATTAAAATTTTCAAATATAAAAATAAAGCCTTATGAATGCTGCCCTGCAGTAAGTATTTTTTACATAGTTTTAGTAATGGTTGCTTTAAAAAATTTTAAGCTTCCAAAACATCTGTGATCAACAGTACTACAATCCAGAGATGGGGACTCGAGTCTGAGACTCGGACTCGAGTCACACTTAAGTCGCACAAACAAAGACTAGTGACTTGACTTTAGACTTGCCCTCAATGACTTGCGACTTGACCCGGACTTGGGTGCTGTGACTCGTGAGTCATAACTCGTAAACAATGTTCATTTCATTAATTATTTATTTATATCTTGCACTCTTTCCAACAACCTGAAAACCGTTCACCTCACCCCGGTGTCCCATTACTTTTGTCCAAGGTGAACGGTTTTCAGCTAATAACAGTTTTTGAGGGAAGTTGGAAAGGTGTCACTCGCCCTATCTAACTGTGGAGTTTCACATTTAGAGTGCAAGATATATTTTTCACATTTAATATTTAGATTTAAGATCATTTAAGGCAAATCCTCCATGTTGGCGAGGGCAAATGACAGCACACAGCCTGCTAAGAAACAGCCAATTGTAATCATGGGGCGTGGCCAATTAACATATCTTCTAAACGTTCAGAGCTCAACATTTTTACAGCTCAAAAATTCAGTTTGCAAAGGTTGGCACTCAAAGACTTGAGACTTGATTTGGACTTAAAAGTGAACATCTCTGCAACAATCTGAAACTTAATGTTACCAACACAGCAAAGAGCAATTCCACCAAGTGTGTTTGGCATCACATGGTCTTAACCACTTGGTAATGTAGGAATTCTGAAAAATCGACAGTTAATGACAGATGATAATGAATAAGTGTGATGTAAAATATTCACTTTCTTACTTCTGATCTTTGTTTGCTTCCAAGGGACCGTATTACCAAAGGTCTGAATGTCCTAAGAAGGGAGATCCCCGGAGGAGACACATTTATGCACCTTGGCCTGGAAAAGGTGACTTTGCGAATGCTGTTGTAGATCATATTGAGCAAGTTTTTCAGTTCAGATCTTTGATTTGAATCATGTCATCTTTCACAGGCAAACGAACAAATTTATCATGAAAACTTCGGTGAGTCCTAATGAGAAGAGGCATGAGGGAGCTTAACGTCATTCAAGCAAGTTAAGACACTGTTTCGATCAATAACAACCTCATTCCCATTTCACCTTTTAGGCAAAGCGAGTGTCATCATCGCTCTGACGGACGGAGAGCTCAATGAGCACCAGCTGGTCACAGCACAACAAGAGGTCACTGTTTTGCGCCATTTACAATTATTCAAAAGTTACTGAGAAGTTTATAAGCTTATTTGTTATGTATTTTTTTCCAACCAGGCTGCCCGAGCCAGAGCGTTGGGTGCCATTGTGTATTGCGTTGGGGTCAAAGATTTTAACGAGACACAGGTGATGAAGCTGTACCTGCATCCACCACAAATCACATTACTCTCTCTAATGTTGTAATGTGGCTGAATGCCATTGAATCCTCACAGCTACCTTCTGGTATCAGGTGTAAAGCCTTTCCAGCAGAGATTAGGGCTGTTACTGTGCCGCAAGGGGAAAGTCTCCCCTCCTATTAGTGAAAAAAAATCAATGATCGAGTATTTATTTAATATTACTTTATCGTTAAATGTTTATTTTTAAACATTTATGTACTCTGAAAACATGAGATCAACTTTTTTGGAAATTGAAAAAGAAGTCACAGTCACTGGGACAGAGAATCACAATGATAGGGTTTTGTCATCATATTGATAAAGAATTTTAGTCCAGCATTAGGTTGTGGCATTAGTCCAGCATTATGTGACATAATGACACAGAATTTTAGTCCAGCATTTAGTCATATTAATACAGAATTTTAGTCCAGCATTATGTGACATAATGACACAGAATTTTAGTCCAGCATTTAGTCATATTAATACAGAATTTTAGTCC
>JBBPCW010252805.1:0-13819 GCA_037974425.1 Phenacogrammus interruptus
AGATAGATGTGCTTGTGGGTGAAGTGGAAAGCAGAAAACATATTTTGTTTGGTGGTCACAATAGTGGGGTAACAAACAAAAAGAAAGGCAGTCAGTGGCAACAGATAACAAATGCTGTGAATGAAGTGACTGCTGCAAACAGGACGGTGCCCGAAATAAAAAAAAAGTGGTCAGATCTTAAAGTGATTATTAAAAAAGAATTACAGCGCATTGAAAGAGCGTGTCTGCTACGGGAGGCCGTGAGGTCACATCGGAGCTAAACCCGGATGGCTTCAATACTGGAAGAAACAAGTGTGTGTGGCGTGGTGTCTGAGAAAGAGGGAGACATACACATTACATATTTATTCACTATTATATATATGTGACTGAATAAGTGAAATAAAATGTACGGTGTATGTACACTAGCACAAGGAATTATTATTTATGTACTGATGACACACACGTTGTTGCTCACCCACTTCACCCGCGCTCGTATTTTCTTTCTCCAAAATGTTCGCACGCATGGGTCAAAGTCAGCGTACATTTGCGCACATTCTGCCGTCAAGTTTGTTTCTATAGATCGCAACGTTTGCGCAGAAAGAGGCATACGCATCTTTTAGGTCCCGTTTTGTGCCTACGCAACGGTTATAAATGAGACCCCTGGTCTTGACCACTGACTCTGCATGGATTCACAAAGGTTCAGTTTTGGTTCTATCACTCAAATTCATGTTCATTCATATGCAGATAGAAATCACTTACAGCCACATCAGATTCTGACCATGGATAAGATGGAACAATCAAAGATAAAAGGCCACAGATCACACAAGCAATTCGACATATTTCCTTTGTTTGTTCTGCCTTTGTTCTGTCCTTTCCCTTTGTGAGTCATAATTGACCCTTTTGATCTCTAAACAGTTGCATGTTCCAGTTTCTCCTTAAGGGTCTCTGGTGGTAGGAAATGAAAAATGTGTGAAATATATTAAATGTGAGGTTCAGCTGTTCAGATTCTAACCTACGAGGCGCATTCACAGCTATGGAGCTTTGCAGCAATTAACCAACAGGCTTTGAATGCAAATTGCGATCTTGCACGGAAAGAAGAAGATTATGACACTCACTTGGAGCAGCTGACCTAGCGCTGTCACGATTACTCCATGAAACTCAATGACAAAAAAATCCCGATCAATTAAAATCTACTTTCTTTCTAAATCACAAGTAATTACTTGGCAAATTGCAAGATAATTGTACATATTTATCTCTTTACAGTAAGAAACAGAGCCTAATAGATACACACAGGTGTATGCAATTTTTTTGTGGTATTTTTTAAATAAGACATCTTGTTCCAGTAGTGTATAGTGAAGTCCTTTTACACATGTAGTTAGTTTTTATTCATAACACTGCAGTTGTGAGTTTATAGAAATAAATTTTATATTGTTGTAAAGCTAATCAATCTACATTTAGTAATATAGCATGTAAATACGCAATACAGGGAGTCCCTCCCATATAAAATTACAAAAGTTGAGACGTGAGTGTTTCATCTTATGGTGTTAGAATCATAACTACATGGGGGAACTAGTTCGGTTCATAGCTCGTAATCATATTACACTCATTTTTTGTCATTTTTTCCTGTTACCACACTTCAGTGTACAGTTTATTTATGTCTCTTTCCTTTTTCTGTGGCTTAGTTGTGTTTTTATGTTCTAAATTATGATATTACAACTGTGTTAGGAGAGTAAAGTGGCTTGCTAGGGTATGTTTTGACATACACCAAATTTCGGACTACGTCAATTGTCGTAGAAGTGGAAGTGTGTCGTAACCCGAGGACCCCCTGTATATTTCATGTTCAGAAAACCACCTGCCCATTTTGAATTCACCAGTTTTGTGATGTCACAAAAACCAAGATATTTACAAATATCCATCTTTTCAGCAGTTAAGCCCCGCCCACTCACATGAAAGGATCAAGCTACTTTTTGAATGAAGCCAGCCAATAAGAACAACATTCATTTACATAGTCTTAAAGGCACAGTAAGAAAAAGCAGACTTTATTTTTAGGCCAGGTTGGAAAATGGTCATGTTAAATAAATAAATAAAATAAATAAATAAAAACATAAAAAATGCAGGATACGGGTTCTTGAAAGTATTCCAATCAGCTGCAGTGAGCTATGGGTCCCATGTCATTGTACAAAAAGGCAGACCATCTTACGTTGGATTCTATGAATGTACACTGGGGTGCATTTTCTTACAGCTCCCATTCCATTTAATAATATGATGGGTGTTGCAATAATGAGCTTAAAATGAGAGCATCCCCAAGGTCAGCTGATGGCTTCACTGCTGAATATTGAGAACATTTATCTTCCTTTAACTGCTTCTCAACAGTCAGTCAGTACAGCCGACTTTATTATTATAATATTATAATCAACTACACAATTGATGAAGCATGAAATGGGGGCAGACCTTGCTGCAATGTGACACAGGGCAAATCTCTAAATACTAATTTTCCAGGCACCCTTCCTCATTAAAACTTGACATCATATTATAGTATATAAAGTAACTTCCATGTATTTCAAAGCATACTGGTTGTTATATCACCTGACATGTTACTTTTGTACTGTATTAATCTAATGGCTGGCCTTACTATATTTGGATGGAAGGGTTTTATAATGGCTATGTTACGTCGTATCCTGTTTCACCCCAGCGCGAAGCACACAAGCAAAGTTCCATTCTCTTGCTTTATTTATTTACAAAACCAAGTTACACAGAACTACACCACAGAACATGAATTAATGGTGAACCGACAACACAAAGAAACCAAAGTGTGCTAATTATACTAAAACTAAACAAAAATCACCTGATAATCAGATGGACACAATTATTTAGACACCTAACGTCAAAATAAGAGCATAATAAAGTAACCTATACCTGACAAGTTACTGGGTGCATGATGTGGTTATTTTTTATTTGACTGCATTTCTGAAAATGGTCTTCAAGGATATTTGTTCCTGGGATGTATTGTCTTTTTATGTAAGAGCATATAAGACCAACTGGACTAATTGTTGAATGTTGTTTAAGAGTGTTAGATCATTATGCACTGCCTTAATGTAATCGTGCATGTTGTCACAATCATTAAAAAATACAATTTTGCAACTTTTTACTCCTATATAATATAAAATGTATAATATAATCTAAACATTTAACATGAAAAATAACAGCTTTTATGATAATTCATGATAAATCAACCAATAGAAAGGATTATCATTAATAATGCATAAGGTATGTTTTTCCCTTCTCTTTTGAAGCTGCCACTTTAGATGATATAGGGGCAATATAGTGGATTTCAAGCACGTATGTAGTGGATTTCATTACCATTAATGGACACCAATCAAACAGCATGACGCAAGAAGAGGGTTTTGCTCATTGCTGCAAGGATACACAGGAAAGCACAGGCTTTTCGGAACTCAAGGTTTGTTATGTAATCCGACGAGGGAAATAAAAACATCCAGAAGACATAATCTTGGGAGAACATACAGTCCCCAGTTCTGAAGTTCAGTCTATTAAACAGGCTTAGTAGAGTCAATATAGATATCCTCAAATTAAAGTGAACATTCCGCAGTTTAACTTTAAGCACACATCTCAAATCCAGTGTGCTAAAACATCCCAAATTACAGACCAAACAGTATTTGGTGCAGATGGTTATATTTCATATGCATTCGAAAAATATATGATTGAACACCAGGAAAAAAACATGGCACAGCTTGTGTTTGCAGACATTTCTTTCTGCTGCATCTCATCTTTGCAAAATTATCCTTCATTGACCTTTCCATTAAATACCAGACATTCACAGTGATAATGACACCAGCATTAGCAAGCTGTCTACTATAATGTAGAACACACAAAAAACAAGATTTTCAACCTGAGACAAGACAAGCAATTAGGCTGGAATTTTGCATATGACCTATATCCCAGCCTGTTAATCTATTCCAAAAGTTAATGGACTCTTATACATTTTGGAACCATGTGAAACTGAGGGCAAGCTTGTAAAGACGGTGAATACGGTGTAAAGACGGTAAAGACGGTAAAACTTAAACCCAACTAAAACCATATTCTGCTCGCAGTCTGAGCAGCTTCCGCCTGGCAGACATAGGATGACAAGAGCTACCAAAAATATTTGTGCACGAAGCTCTACGTCTCGGTATTTGTCCGGGAAACAAACAGCAAGGGGACGAAACGAAAGATTTTAAAAGCTGGATAAAATAAGTAAAGTGGTCAAACTAAGTTAATAAAAAACAAAGAAAAAAGATATTATTAATACAAATAAATGCAATAGCAATAAAATATACCAAAATGAAAGCATAGCTAAAAAGGTTGTAGAGGAGGTGGTTAGAAATAAAAAGTTTAAAATGATCAAGCTATACCAGCGAATGGAGCTTTAGAGCATATCGTGATAAATTCAATTTCTCTGTGGCACTGTAGCTACAAGCAGATTTTCCCAGTTATGTAAAAGCACCATAGTGATCTAGTCACTAGAGTTTCTATTCTATTTAATTCTATTATTTAATGTAAGCAATGACATTATATATGATGGCATATGGCCAGTGAACACTTTATAAATGGACAAAAAAACAGTGTCTTTTTATACGTACAGCTAGAGACGACCAACCAACTTTTTCATCACATAAGCAATAAGTCCTGTAGTCCTGGAGATAGCTCAGTGGTAGGATACTTGCCTCCAAACCAAGAGGTCACAGGTTTGAATCCTACCTTCAGCATACCACTGAGCAAGACCCTTAACCCCAAGTTGCTCCAGGGAGACTGCCCCCTGTAGGTAGGGAATGGAAGTCGCTTTGGATAAAAGCGTCTGATAAATGCCATAAATGTAAATGAATGTAAATAAGCAATAAGACAAGGTCAACAATGATGTACCTTAGACCTGGATGACACACAGAAGAGGCTGAAGTGTATTAACAGATGTATATCAAAGTTAAAGTCACTTGTATACGGTCATTTCACCGTATACAAGTATACAGAAAAACAAAATGGCAAGAGCTCTGGATCTGCAGTGTATATATACTGTGTAAACTACACCATAATCAAGAATAGATAATAATATTGCTGTGCATGGGGACATATAATACAATATGTTTTTGCTTTAGTTTACAGCAAGTATACTGACATGGTATATAAAAGTACATTTGTCTACTAGCCATACACTAAAGTACTTTTGTTCAGTGACTTAGTGTTGAGTCCTTCAGGGTAGTCATGCAATTTAAGTTTGTAGGAAATAAACATGATTTTCTGCATTTCAAACTAAGTTAGGGTTGTAAAGGGCAGTTTCTAGGTGAATAAAAAAAACACTGCAATTTCACTACTGCATGATATAGCAAAAATGATTTATGATATAAAGCACAGAATAGTATCATCTGCATAGAGATGCACTTTGGAGTCCACAATGGAGGTCATTGTTAATATAGATATTGAATAAAACTTTTCCAAGGATCGAACCCTGAGGAACACCTTTATTTAATAACATGTCTGATTCATTGTGTCCCAAGATCACACACTGTTGTCTGATGGAAAGATAATTCAGATCCAATCTAGGAGCGGGTCAAAGGCTTTAGATAAATCAATAAAAAGAGATGAACAATGTTTTGTTCTATCGGTGGTAGCAAGATCATTTAAAACAAGTGTCGCAAACTTCCAGTGTTGATGAATTTGTACTGTGGTGAGTTATCTGTTCTGAAACAGGAGTTTATTCCTCCTCCGCCCGAATGACTCTGTCCTCAGTTCGTCCGAGGGGGCCATGCTTCATTTCTTGAACCAAGAAGCGAGGAAATGTGAGTAGTGAACTGAGGACTAGACCTGTCTTGAATTCTAAGTTTTTTGATAAGGGCATGCTTACTGACCACTGTGAGAAATGTTTTATTGAAATGATCTAGCGCCAAGTTGATATCTTGGATTTATGGTGTGTAATGAATACCACTGAGGGCCAGATTATTTGGGAAAGCTTGTTCATTAAAATTTAAATGATTCTTCCTTCCACCATCTGAGTGCCTGACTTTTCAAGCATGTGTTCCTAATGAATTCGACAGGGCAGTGATCACTTAAATCAAGGCTGGATACAGCTACAGAAATCATTTAAAATCAATAAAAGAATCAAATACATTTTGACTTACAATAAGCTACACTTCTTGTGATGGATCCTGTCCCATCTATAAATGGAGAGATAGTTCCAGAAAAGATTCAAATCATCATTGCAAATCATGTTATTTGCTACCTGAAGACAAATACAGAGACCCAGCAAAGAGGGTAAAAGATGCTAAACTTTTCCCAAAGGTGGAACGGGGTCAGTCAAAAAACCCCTTTTGCTGCAGTCTTAAGAACAAGAATCGTACACAATTTCATTTCAGAATTTGTGATTTTTCTTCTTTAGTAAGGTTAAATCCAGCATGAATAATCACATTACAACCGCTCGAGTGCCAGGCTAGCAGGCTAGGAAGCAGCTGTGTCCTGTCTCTGAACTTACTGCCTGAGACGGAGCACGTAACTGCAGGGACTGTTAATATTTTTAATTTTAAATAAATCCAGTTTTCAAAGGAAGTGCTAAAGACTGATCAGCAGAAGTCCAGCGTGGTGGAGACCACTGCGAATGCCCCGCACTGGGGTCGAGTAGCAGGCACTGGTGCTAATGCCATGTGTAGGAGCAGCTTTCCTTGTGTCTTGCACCCAACCAGAGCCAAAGGTTCTCAGTTTACAATGGACCTGCAACTACATCAGCCACAGAAGTTCTCATATGATCATCTATCATGATAACATGGAATCTAAAATCCTCATTTATTTAATTTGGTGGGGCAATGAATTTCTGCCTGAGGCGGACACAGCTGTAGGTGGGGAGGTAAGTAGAAGCGTGATGCAGGGCCCCAGTGTTAAGAACAGGGCTCTCAAGTCTCACGCAATGATCGTGAGACACGCATCCAACTGTCTTCACACGCCACACCTCCGATTTCTCACGCAGAATCTAGGCTGCCCATTGAACACCACCATCAACGTTGTGTGCTTCTCTGTTATCCTGTTGCCTCGCAACAACCCCACAACTCACCCCCCGCCCCACTCGGCCACACATCCCAAAAATCTCACGCGCAGGTTTTGGGTCAACTTGAGAGCCCTGGTTAAGAACAAACAGGCATTTTACTAGGATAGGCTGAACTGTGCTAAGCTAAACTAGTGATTTTCTCAATTGGACACTCTGTGTTACTTTCACACAAATACAATGTCTCATATTGACACCCAGTGATGTATTTGGGACTTGCTGAAGAACATTTGTCCTCCTAAAATTGGTCCCGTTTATTGCTCTGTAGTTTCCTCATTCTGCTGGTAGTCTAACATGTAAGGCATTCAGTCCAGGTCCTAAATATCTAACCAATATCTAACAAATTGCCTGTTTCTCCTTCAAACCTTTAACCAAAACCTAAATAAAACAGGAATAGTACTATTATACTTGTGGCATTTATATATAATAAGCATGATGATCCAAAATGTATGATCTAATGTCACGGACGACGGGGGAACCCGCGTCCGTGATTTACCTCGGGGGCAGCAGGGACAAGGCAGGCAGGAATCCATGAACTCAGGTTTATTTATTGACATGAACGTGAACAGGAACAAACCAAACCTGGCTCAAGGGCCACTACAAACATAAACATGAATACAAGGGATATGAGGCGAAAATGAGGCGATGGACAGATGACTGTGGGACACCCAGACAGAACTTAAAAGTCCCCAAAACCCATAACAAAACAAACCAAAAAACAGTGATCCCTAACGGCCACTGGCCGAGTCATGACATTTTATAAATTTACAGGCATGTATTTTAAGCTATCAGAAACTATTAGACCTTCACTGAAAACCTAGAACACCTCAGAGCAAGCAGCCTGACTGTCTGTCTGTGTGTCTATCTAGCAATCAACCAACCTATCTAAACCTGCATGCACTGCTAAGAGTGATCATTCAGTTTAATTAAATTGCTTTCATATTATCTCTGAGTTTGTCCATTGGGACACTATTCCAACAGTTCAGACTAATACATCATGCATTATGATAATGCATAATACACCAATAGATCAAGAATATAAAGTCTACTCAATATCAAAGAAAAATGAATGCGCAATTACAAACTCAATTTATTTAGCAATTCTTAGAGAACTTTTTTTTCTCCGTCACCATCACCCTCGGCGTAGAGATCTGAGCTTCTGTAAATCTGTTTGATGCAATGTTTGGGTAATAAACGATACATATAAAGCTTCAAATTCAATTGAAAAATAATCTTGAGATCTCTTTGATTGAAATAGGGTTGAAATCCATTTGAAGACAGAAGACACACACACAGGTAAGTTAACAAGGAAAATTGCTAGTAATAACACAAAGTTAAGTTTTAAGTTCTTATCGCAAGAGTGGCCTCTCCAGCTTAGATTGTTGTAACTTATTTTACTCATTAGTTGTTTTGTTTAATGAAAAGCTGGAAGTGGTTTGAGAAGTTTTGGGGATGAAAATATTTGGGTGACTATTGACTTCTAGTGTTAGTTAATGTTAGCCTTGTAGCTCCATAATTTGGACTCCAAGGAAATCTTGTAACATGAGTCGACAGCATGAGGTTAAACTAAGGTAAACTAATGCCTATCAAACTAGAATGGTGGACTGATCTCAGCCACATCTCCTGCTGCCTCTACACCCATGCTCCTATCCTCCAAAGTTCAGTTAATCAGACATGACTTTGCCTTCTCGACAATGGGGAAAGTTTTCTTTTGGTGTAGAGTTTGGCAGCCCCACATGCGCCTGGGCTGCAGGTTCTTAAGTGTTCTGGTATGCAAGGTGATGTGACAGCCTGAGCTGTACACAGTGCTTGGAAACAACTACCTGAGGAACACACCGTTCCCACCTATGCACCACGGGAGATGTCGGAGGCGATACTTGTGAAGAGAACGCTGTCACCGGTCTGCAGTGACATTTGCACAGGGTGGTGTATGGTTTTGGGCTTTTGTCTATTTCTGGGAATGGAAAAAGTATGTAACCCATATGGTCTGCCTTGTCCTGTTAAAAAGTTATATACTAGTCAAACGTGATGCAAAGACTGCTGCCACCTCTGTAGATTGTACATCATCATACCAAAATAAAACAATGGGTGTTGAAGCAGTCCTTGCAAATTCCATGCTGGCAACTACTGAACTATTCATGCACTAGAAACCTGGTTTTATCAAATCTGGACAGAGGGAGATTAAAAAAAACGTCCAGTGCCCTGAGCATGTCCTTGGCCTCATGGGCTCGACAGGTAATTAATTCTAATTGTGCTATCATCATTAAATTGCAATAAAGCCAGTATAATGGCAATAGGTTCCTTTGTGTGTTAAAATTACAAGGGCAGCAGGCATGGCACCAATATGCCATTTGAGTACAATGTGACAGTAACATTTTGGTGTTGAGTTTATGGGCACAGTGTAGTTTGATTCTATAGATCTCAATGATAAAAAAACATATCAGTACGTGTACCATTATTATACACTTTTTGAATGAATAGCCTTGAGAAGAGACAGTCAGCACAGTCCATTTATAACCTCTGAAATGGATAATAATAATAACAATGATAATAATAATAATATAATAATATATAATATAATAAAAATTATAATATGCAAAATAAGACAAAGACAAAAAAAGGAGAACAATAAGAATATTTTTTATTCATACAGAACTTATTCATAATAGGGATCTTAAGCCTGCCCTGCATTTTACAGTCTTTAAATATTCTGAAGGAATACTCAAACACCCAAAATATTGCAGTTTTCAATTTGTAACACACAGTTCCCCATACATTACACATTCATTTATATGGATTGTGGGATTTAAAGGGCTAACAAAAGTTAAAGCTTACAAATACTAAATAAAACGTATTACTAAAATAATGATCCAACACTCAAATATTCATTACACAGGTCAATTGGTCAAAAATATGTTTATGTGGGTTTTGTAGTGTTTTTCAAATCTGTGTTTAGTTTCTCCCGCACATACAGTTTTTGTGATTAAGCTAGTTCTATACTGCATGATAGTTGGTATAATGAGCATATAATAATCATATGCTGAGTGTTTTTGAAGAAACAGTGGGAGCTGACTGACACTGATCATTATATCTATGCCACAGTGTGGCTTGTCTGACTTCGCACTGAAAATATTGAAACAGTTACTTGATTGGTGCCTGCAGTTTAATAAAAACTGCATTCAAGTCTATTGCAAATCTAATATTACTCATAATTCAAAAAGTGAAAAAAACTTAAAGCAAATCTGAAATCATCATGAAAACACTGGTTTAGTGTGTTGTGGTTTCTGATGATTGCATTTTTTTTGTTGACCTGTGTTATCAGTGCTCTATGTAGGAATACAATTTTAAAAAGATGGAAAGATTAAATTAAAAACAGCACAATTACAAACAACAGGGAAAATGTTGAGAGCAGTGGTCTTCAATCCAAGTCTGCTGGGCCATCAGACAGTCTGTATTTTTGCTCCATTTGTATGCACTGAGAGTTAAGCTGGGGAAAACATGCTCTGTCTGAAAACCCAGTGGACTGATTTAAAGGCCACTGCTCTAGACATTCAGTATGACAGCCAAGACAAATATGCTTTTAATGTGGATTTAAAAACACCCGTCAGTCTGCATTCTTAATATTCTGTGGAATACTGTTCCAAAATATAGGCTTAACATTTCCATCAGGGGAGCTGTAGGTGATCTTAAGATGTTACAGTAAGATAAGCAAAGTGGGCTATAACAGACCAACAGATTGTTACGATTCGCCAGAGTTCGTTCATTAATGGATTTAAACATCTTAAGCAAGAGCTTGCAATTGGGCCAAATTTCACCAGCGCAAATGGTGAAATTGCATCGCAGGCGGAAATATCACTGTTGCATTTCAAGTTGTTCAAGGATGTTCAAGGTCTAGCTCAGTAGCACAGTGGGGTGAGAAGCATTGATTTAATATGCAAATCAACCAGGACACCTACCAACCCATCCATGAATATTCACTTCCATTTTTAGACAGCGATGATGCAAGGACAGTCAGTCAGGCCTCTGAATGGCCCAGATCTAATTACGTACTGCGAAGGAAAGGCCGCTCTGCAAAACAAGCCTTCAAAGGAACGGCATTCAAACGGATAACTTAAATAGACTTGCAGATAATCCAGGTGACGTAAGCTTGTGTGAACAAGGGCACGATGTTCTGTGTCAAAGGCCCATGTCACCGGCAGGATTCAAACACCTGGTGGATTTAAAGCATCAGAACAGGTTGTCGTGTCCTGCCCATGGACACGTTTAACGTAACAATAATACAGATCAAACTAAAAGCCTCCTATCAGATACTGCTATGAGGTATCCAGTTAGACACTCATTTACTGCAGTACCCTTACTAATGGAAACTGGTAATTGCTTAAGCTGCTCTAGAAAGCTCTTTAATTACGCTGCGGAAGGAAACAAGCGGCACAAAATGCACCAGTAAACAGCTGAGGGCTCCTTTAATGAGTCCCTTTTAAAAGAAAGGTGTGCATATATCAGAGGAAAACCATCACGTACACCTCCGCCTCACCATTACAGATAGATAACCTCTCGCCACAATCTAATTAACCTTGTTGTGCCCCTCTTGCAAAATAAAATCTATACCGACAAGCCATTAACCAAATGAACAGTATCTAGGCTAGACACCATCATCAGCTACGTTAGAAGGAATTTTTAACCAGCCGAGCTGTCTGTGCCTATTGATTGCTATCCATACCTGGTGGTCACTTCAGCCTGCCTCACCGCTGTCAAGCATAAATAAGAGGAACACAAGAAACAGAGTGAAGCCAGGGTCACAGGCCAGCTCTGGAGCAGGCGGTGTTAGAAATCAGAGCTTAAAGGCTTACTTGTACATTCAGCTCATCTAACTTGGCCACGATTCAACAAGAAAGTCTCTGTGACCTTAATATACCTTTGTTTTGGGCTTTTAGGGTTGTTTTATTGGCACAATCATGATGACACTTTCTGCCTCCTTGGGCAGTAATGACCCAACTGATTCAAGTACATATTCAGGACTGTAATCAAACACCAGATGGCCAAAGATAGATCTAAGCACAAGGGAGGAAGCAAAGGCTCATTAATGGTCCACTTGGTGTGACTCTCAACAGGATCTGTTTGTGCCGCCTATGGTCTTCAGTGATGGTGAATTCGAAAGTGCAGACTGCTGCTGGCAAGCATGGGCAGGAAATCAATGTGAAAACAAAGATAATAAAAGATTTTCAGTGAATATGCAACATTTAGCAGGAAAGCTGTTTCCAGACATTATTTCTAGGATGTCCATCATTTTGCCAGCCCATAATGTTTTAATATGTGTTCATGGCTTTCTTATCTAGAGGTGTGTATCAGTAGCGAAATCTGGGCCCCCCCCCCTACAAGAGCGATGGAGAGTGTGTGTGTGTGTGGGGGGGGGGGGACCCAACCAGCTGTTAGTGACGTGCAAATAGCAGCAGCACGAACACAGAACATGAATGGCATTTCTTCTTCTAAAACCGAGGATTACTTGTCCACGTCCAAAACAGTTAAACATCTTCAATATACACATGATAAACAGACAAAGCAAGTCTGTGTTAATGCTTCATTTTAGGGTATTCTGATCACATTGTTTACTGAATCATATTGTTTCATCTGATTATTAGCAGTAATAAATGTAATTACTTGTTATTTATTGCTGAATTTTAACATTTTGTATTGTGTGGCTGTCTAATAAAGCAGAAATCCATGGTGCCTAGGGGTTTTATATTTGTTCTATCTTTCGAGTGTTTTTGTCACGGTCGCCACGCCTTCTCCCCGTAGACACCGTCCTCCCTCCCCAGAGTATTAGTTTTCCCATTCATTCCGTTTCCCTCCTGTCTTATTTCTATCTCCGTGCCCTGTCTGCTCGTATCCCAATCCCCCTCCGTTCCTCCCTTCGTTCCTTTCTCCCTTTCGAGTCTTCGTGTTTCGTTTGTGTCACAGCCTGTCCTTATCAGTTGCACCTGTGTCTCGTCCCGTCAATCACAGTCTCACCTGTCTTCCCTTCCCCGTGCACTATTTAAGCCCAGTCTGACCTCGAGTAAGACGTGTCTGTATTTGTTATTCCCTGGTATGGTTTATGCTGTGAGTGTCTGATCCCTATTTGTATTACATTGGGTTTCTCTCTGTTCACAGGCTCATGCTTCATCTATTTAAGTTTCGCCCATGACAGCCCTCTACGTCTGGAGGTGGTCTGAAGGCTCCGGTATCTGTTTTTGAGCCAGCCCTGGTTTTTCCTTTTCTTTTTCCTTTGTTCTGTTCTTGAGCCAGGAAGCACGAGTCCTGCTTTTCTTTAGTGTCTTAAGTGTTCGTTTTGTTTTCTCATTGTCCCTTCCGAGTCTGGGGTTTGCTGTGTTTGCTGTGTTGTTTTATGTTTGTATATATTAAAACCATATCGCCTGTTTTCCGCCAGCTTTGTGTCCACGACCCATCCCTTCCCCACACCCAATATGACAGTTTTGTTAAAAGGTAGGGCTCGTCCTTAGTGTCTGAAGTAGAACTGAAGACTTTTGCTATTTGTTTATTACAACTGCATGGCAAGTCATAACATATGCATGCTCATGCATTATGCATTTTAAGGGTTAATGATGGTTTAGCACCACAGGCCTTCTGCAACATTAACCATGAAACTACAAATAATTATGATTTGTCCAGTGACAAAGAAATGGAAAGTCTCAGAACAGTATCATTTTAATGGTAGGTTTATTTTAACAGTGACAGATAGCACATCAAAAGGAAAATTGA
>JBBPCW010252828.1:0-25559 GCA_037974425.1 Phenacogrammus interruptus
CACACACACACACACACACACACACACACGCTGACCTCATACAGAGTGAGTCTAGGAATTTAGGTCATGGTAGCATGTGTTTGATTTTGTGGAGGGCCAACAAGTATGTGCACACACACACAGAACAAGTCTCCACTGTTGCCGGAATGTGTTGGCCTTACTCTCCGCAAAGCGCTGACCTCAAATCCCCCCTTCTAAATATAAACAGTGTTTTTAAAAGCCCAGCTACAACCAATAATAATCTTCTGGAACTCACATGTTTATCAAATACGTAAATAAAGCAAAAAAATGCGCATAATTACGTTTTCCTGGAAGACAAAGCAGCTCAGCAGAGCTGTCGCCTGTTCGGCCGTCAGATCGTTAAAAAGCCCATTAAAGACCATCTCAGTCAGGAGCAGCTCGTCCGCACTGCAAACACACACACACACACAGAAGAACTCTTCAGAAAACACTGTGCCTAACACAGATGAAGGCAGAGGGGAGATTGCATTCACATTTCTGGCATTTAGCAGGTGCTTTAATCCAAAGCGAATTCCATTCCTTAACTACAGAAGAGTCTTAAATTTGAGGTTAAGTGTCTTGCTCAGGAACCCAGTGGTGGTCTGCTGGTCCAGAGGCAAAGATCCTACCCACTAGACCACCACCACCACCACCAGCATCAGAACAACAATAATAAATAATACGGATGGATGATGATCCTGTATTCATGCCAGTGTATTATCGGTGTGTCCATAATTAAAATAATTAAAATTACTGCAGCTAAAATAAATGCTTCATATCTTAAAAATACAATTGTGTAGAATAAACTCAGAGTTGCTATACCTGCTGATCTCACAGGCAACGCGGCCCTTCATCTCGATTACGTCGGAGGACGTGGCAAAGCCGAGGCGGCGAAGGACACGTTTCCTACACTTCAGCTCATCCATCTGCAGCACCGTTCGAGCCTTTTTCAGTTCCCGCTTCACTGACTTTATATCCCCTGCAACCTGAACACACACACGCAGATATTAAATTTTTATGCATTACATATATGAGGGCTGAACAATACATAATCTCTGCAATACTGATATCACAAGAGGCTGAAATGTGCAAATGAGCCAATAACCAATCAGTGTTTATGACAGGGTGAACACTTCTGCAGCCAGAATAAGGAGATATATTTAAATGTGTTGGTTTTCATAAAAAATATGACTTGAAAATTGGCTGATTTGTAGCTAGTTTACCAAATATGGACTGTACTGGAGTTACAGATTCAGTCACACACCGTTTTTGTTTTAGAACTGAACTGAGTTTTACACGGAAAGCCCCACAATAACGGGGAAGCAGCAAATATCCTGTGTCTTTTTTTTTTTCTTTTTTGTGGCAAAAAACATTTTTTATGGATGTTTTCACACAATGGTGTATATATATATATATATATATATAAAAGGGGATATATATATATGCACACACACATATGCGGACACACACTTCCCTGCTACTTTTCAGTCGCTACTGCTTGCGTTCCTTAATTAAATCAAATCAGTGTCAGGATTTCAGACGAAACTGACCATTCAGGTTGTGCTGGGTGTGGTTTGTCTGACGAAAGTAAATTACATTTATATTCATGGAGTATTCTCTTCTAAAGGTCGATTATTTCTGTTTATGAATGCACGTCTCCACACCCACCAGAACCTCCTTTGTTCTGAAATGTTGCATGTAACCCGCCCCTGTCGTATCCTTTAAACTCGCAGCTCTGCAGCATTTCCTGAACCACAGTTTCAGGCCTGATGCCATGAAACAAAGGCAGGAAGGTGAACTCAGACCAGAGAACAGGAATTCAGTCTGGATACTGCAGTCATGACAGTTCTGCCTCCTTTATGTTGAGGATTAAGTTGATCATAAGGGGATGAGTTCACTTTTAATAGGAATGTGTACAGTTTGGAGTGTATGGTATCGATACTGATACTTATCAGGACTCTAATTGATCACTCTCCATAATCTGGGGTGGAAAATAAAGATGTCACATGACAAGCTGTGAGGAGATTCAGCAGTTATGAGGAGATTCAACAGTTCAGCAAAACTGTGTCCTGAGCTTCCTGTAGCATCACTACAAACGTTCTGATCAACAAATGTGTGTTTGTGATGATCAGAGCACTGCTCCGTCCCTCCACTGACCCAATCCAGCAACGACCATTTAAAATGGCAGCTGTGGGTGAAAGTACTAACACTGCAGAAACAAAGACAGCAGTAGTCAGGAACTGGGAGTTTAGTACCAGGTTCCTTATACACACCACTATTTAGTAACTGACCAATAATGTGTTGTTTTTGCTATATTTATATTGTAAAAAAATTAAAATACATAAAAAATAAATAATATATATAGTAATTGTACTGCCATTAATGACCCAAATATTATATGTATGCATGCATATATGTGTGTGTACATACATACATACACACATACATACACACATACATACACACATACATACACACATACATACACACATACATACACACACTTTGGCAATACATTTATTTTTTCTGGATGTTTTCACACAAGGGGACCCGTTCACATTGCCGCAGTGTCCCAATACTTTTGTTCCGTGACATTCCGAGCTGCATATCTCGGTGGGGAATATAAACATGAAACATAATATACCTCCCACCTTTATTACGGGGGTTCCGTAACATGGGTCATCTGAGCTCTGCTTTTGCTTCCTTTATCTTAATTAAACATCAGTTCATCAACCATGACTTCAAACGTCTGAAAACGAGTGATTCCTCCATCATTACACACACCATTTGGTCTACAGATTAAAGAAACTGTATTTAAAACTCATTATGGAGGATTTTCTGGTGGAAAACTGACCCCTTTATTAGAGAAGAGTCAGTAGAGACTGACTCAGTCGAGAATGAGTGGATTTGTTGCGTTGGCTGATTCTATAGTGTGCGTGTGTTACAGTAATCACCTCTAACCCTAAATTGGATCTAAACTATCTAAAGTGGATAATGAGTTTCATTAGGTGTGGCATTGTTAGAGCTGAAAGGGCTGACAGGGAAGTGAGACCTCTGCAATATAATATGAACCATATATGACTCTTTTGGCCTTAAGGGGCAAACTGACTGTCCTGAAACTTTGTATTTATTTGGCAGATGCTTTTATCCAAAGCAATGTAAAATAATAACTGAACTCTTGACCTTTGTTTAGGGTTAGAGAAGGCCAATGACAAGTGAGCTGCCGTGTAAAACTATGTCTCTGCATATTGCAGCCTTTTGCAATATCAGTATTGCAAACAAGCCTCTATCCATTCACAGTGTTTATGACAGGGCTCCAGCTGAGTTACTTGGTTCTTCATGAACACAAACACTTGGAGCTTCAAATTACGGTCTTTTTCTGCATTGATGAATTAATGAAGTGTGATGATGGACAGAGGCTCACAGAGCCCCAGTGAGTGATCACGTTTGTGTGTGCCCACTCACCACAGCTTTCTTCTCACAGAGTGTGTAGACAGCCTCCAGGTTGGGGTCGCTGTGTAGAGGGTGTGTGTACATCCTGTGCTCAAATGCCTCTACCTTCTGGATGATCTTCTTTAGACCCGGATCTTTAATACCCATATCATCTATTGGGTCCAGCAGGGGGAGCCCATCAGGAAAACGCTTTTGAACCTCCTGAGAGACACAGAGATAGAGAGACAGACAGAGGATTTGAGCATGCTCCGTCTGTGTGTGTATACCTGTATGGATGCAAGTGGGTGTGTGTGCGTGTGTATATGTACATGTATGGATTTGAGAGCGTGTGTGTACACATGTATGGGCATGCAGATGTGTGTGTACCTGTATGGATTTGAGTGTGTGTGTGTGTGTGTGTGTACATGTACTGATGTGTGCAGATGTGTGTGTGTACCTGTATGGATTTGAGCATGCTCTGTCTGTTGTCAAATGGTCGCAGGTCTTTAGGGATGTAGAGTCGCACAGAGCTGATTGAAGTCAGCAGGTTCAACATGACAGGAACCACCTAAACACACACAAACACAAAGTAAATCGTTAATTGGACAGAGAGGCTGTTTATACACTACTGGGGGAAATGTAACCAAATCAGATTCGCTCAGATTCACAGCCACATTGGTTGCCATTGTAACAATGCACTTAAGTATGTTTTCAAACTGCAATCAAACCAAACCAAACCATGATCCAGTCTGATCAGGGACATACGTGTGTGTGTGTTTGTATATATATACACATTATGGTCAAATGAATAACTAATATTAACATACAATAGTGAATTTTTTGTAAAAAAAAGTCTACATTTTCACAGAATTGTTAATGTACTTGAGTAAATGTAAACTGCTCACAGTGGTGGTGAATGGAACCAGAAATCTGTCTCTAAAATTTCCCTCTCAGAAAGTGATTCCTTAAAATAGTTATGGTTGCGCCACCTAAAACATTGTTTTACTAGGGTTTTGAGAAGCTTCTGGTCCTAAAACTAAATCCGTTCCTTTCAGAGAGATACATGCAGGGCATCATGCGACAAAATTATTTTATATATCCATATAAACACCCAGAACATGTGCAGCTTCACTGGGAGTTCTATTCATTAATTCACCCGAGTGTTGAATAAAGTGTAGAGCACCAGTGTGTGTGGTTTTGTGGTTACTTTCACACCTTTCACATCAAACCGAATAGGTGTGAAAGGCCCCTGTGTCAAAGTGAACAGTTATAAAACTGTTTTAACTCCCCGACCGCCTTGACCTTCACCTGCATTTCTCCTTTCTCTCCAAGGGCAGCAGGCCGAGCAGCTTCAGTGGCCGCATTCTTCATACTGTCCTTACTGCAGTGCAACAAAACCTCCACCACATACAGAGGATCCAGATCACCCGTACTGGCCTGAACACACAAACAACATGCATCCATACACGCAAAATATAGTTGTATACATTTATAGACATGCACATACAGATACATTCATATATACAGACACAAAGACATATATAAATACACTATATTTATGATAATGTAATACTAGTAACAAACTCAATGACAGCAAAAAAAATATATAAAAAGTAAATTTAAAAAAAAAAAAATTAAAAAAAAAAACACTCACCTTGACATTTGATTTCTTGGAGAAATTGACCACCACCCCCCAGCCAAAATCCATCTCTTCCTTTCTAACCTGGAAAACAGAAGCCAATAATTGCATATGATATAGTGTCTCGAGCCCCACTCATTCCTTCATATTTTGTTTCAAAGCTTTCTTGTGTTTTAATGTGATCTTGCGGAACAGTTCTCCAGGTTTCCAAAAAGACTTAAGCCACACAGTGACCTACACTTGAATCATTCAAGCAGAACAAGCACATCTAACTGAAATCCTGAACCAGTGAAGAAACACGAGCAGATGATTCCAGCTGATCCGGCAGTGATCAGTATACTAGTGGTGCTGAATACTGAGTGGTTGGAACACCTTTATCTAGGCTCCTTGTATCTTTAGGCACTTTGCAGCTCGTCATGGCAAAATATTTGTTCCCATTTCTTTAATTAAATCTACACAATATGCCAAAGATAAAACTGTTTTACAGATGTGAAACAGTATTTTTAACAAGGTTATTCAAAGCAAAATAGAAAGAAATGGGGTGTGGCTCAAGATTTTTTAAATCAGTGTTTTCACTCTTAGACCTGGAGCTGCACACACTTAAAAACGACTGTACGGCGAAAGTCAATTTTACACTATTTTTCCTCTTACGCCAAATGTGCCTGGAGCAAACAGCATGCCTACAACCCACACTGGTGTTCAGTATCTCGAAAAGATTCACTTATGGGGTTTCTGACACTGTATGACTCTCTATAATGACAAACATAAGTACGTCTGACTTGATCATTTGATGCTCTTTGACAAGTGTGAGAGATGCTAATTGGTGGGCCATGTGTCTCCATTATTTATTACCTTCTTTAGCCTCGTAGCTACAGTCTAGATATAAAGAAGCAAACTTTAAACGTCTCTCAGTTTTATAGGTGTGAAATTATATTTTTGCATCAAGATGATTCAAAGCAAAATAGAAAGAAATGAGGGCTCATTTAAAAAATGAGGGCTCAATAGAAAGAAATGAGGGCTCACTTAAGACTCATGCACAGTATTTTAATTACATATTTTCATCATCTATTCTAATAGATCCATATTTTAAATAAACTATAAAATTACACTACAGGGGTGGCTTACCTTCACCAGACGTCCAGGCTGCAGGAAGGGCAAGCAGTATTTGGGCTTGTGGATGTACTCCTCAATCTCTTTACCGAGCTTGGCCAACTGCTGCCTGATTTTATAATAGGTGACCACACTGTCCTCGTTCGGGATCTCTATGGCATTATACATATCCTCCAGCTTCTTCATCTCTGAGAGAGAAAAACATCCAATTAACATAAAGCTAAAACTGGGAGAGTACTGACCTCACTTCAGGGATTTAGTTTTGTTCTTCATTAGCCAACAGGTCAGGGTTTTTTGTTGGTAAGTCACCAACGCTGTAAATCTGAATATTAGGATGCATCATTAAATTTCAACACAATGAATATGCAGTGATGAGTAATTATTTCATGTTTGTTAACACCTTTAGATGATGATGGTAATGTTTGGTTATTTAACGTTAACACTTTTAGAGGGCAGTACTGAGTAACGTTTAATATATATAGCATATAGTAACATCTTTAGAGGGTGGCAGCAAGTAATTAAATAAATTAATGTTAACTAGGCCTGGGAACGTTAATGCATTATAATTATAGTTGGTCCATATAATAGTTGGTCCCTCTTCGCAGCTGCGATAATGGTTCTGCCCTCCATGCTCTGGACTCTGAGTGTAACTTGTTTTTCGATAAACTAGTTTTATATTTAATTTGATTACATCTATGTTTAAGTTGAGATTTACAAGAAACATCTGAACTGGAACTGCTTTAAAAGGGAACACTACTGTTAAAAAGCACCTTATTTGTTTAAAGTATTTGCAAACCAAACAATGCGATTAACTGCAGGAATCCATGCAATTAATCGTGATTCAAATTTTAACTTGTTGTCCAGCATTAATGTTAGCATTTGTCTATTTGATGTTTGTCAACACCATTAGAGGGCAGCAGTGAGTAATGTTTGTTTAGCGGTCAGTAAAATGAGTCTTACTCTCCACCACGCCAGGCATGGCTCTGTAGTGCTGGAACTGGTAGAAGGATTTCTCCAGCATGTACTCCGGGTTTATCTCCTCCACGCGCAGCAGGTTCAGGACCATGTTATATGTCAGATGGAATGCACTGTTCAATGGGTCAGCAGAACCCTGCATACAAATGATATATCTTAAGTATACATACATATTTTACTATTCATGTATATACAGAGTGTTTACACACAAAAGTATTGGAATACCTGACCACTAAACCAACAGGGACTTAAATGATATTGCATTCAATACATACTTTAATATGAAGTTGGTTTGCAATTAAGAGGTTGGTTAATAATTATATATACATACACACACACACGTGTATATAACCACAGTGATTATGTTCCAAGAGCACTCGCATATAGTGAAATATGCACCAAATTTTGAGTAACTTCACACCAGATCTCTAATTACTCAGGTAAGGAAAACCTTGATTCTGCACCAATCAAAGTTCTGTCAGATCAAGTCATTGCATGCCCCTCCCCAACCTCTCGACTTCACGGCCCGACCCAGTATGAGACCCGTACAATCCATAGAGGAGTGGTCTCCACCTGTGGTCCAGGATAAACTTTTGGAAGTCTTGTGCAATTCCGGGTTACAGTTGAGATTCGGCCGGCTGTCTGTCTGGGTCCTGCCCGTCATGCTGTGAACATCCCAGCTGAGTGAGATGCAGGGCTTGGTTGTTTATGCAGGGCCCTGCAGCTCAAAGCCTGACATGACAGGTCCCCAGGACAAACAAGTTTGAGTTGTAATGGTTCCAGCGCCCATGGTGAGGTGGAAAACGTTCAAATTTGGGGCATTCCAATTAATTCATGTAGGTAGAACACCAAAAAAATATATGTCAACCCTTGCGTGTGTGTGTGTGTCTATGTATATATACATATAAAAATAGAGAAAGTGTTTTACATATATGCATTAATATTTGATTTAAAAGCAGTTTGACTAACTTTGGAATTTAGTTGTTTTACCTTTAACAGCTGTTTCCCCACAGCTGGACTCATCTTCTCATCCACCATGAAGATGACAATTCCTCTCTCGTCCATCCCTCTCCTCCCTGCACGGCCGGACATCTGGATATACTCTCCTGAGCTGATCTGGTCACACACACAATTACAGATAAGCAGAAACAGTGTGTTGATCATTATTAACTATTCCAGTATAATAGGGAATAGAGGTGGGAGAACTGAAACCTTTTCAGCACAATATTTTATCAATACAGCAGCACCAAGTATTGATCATTTTACACTATTTTATTTACACACTATATATGTAGTGGGTAAAATAAGAATTAAACTGACTGGGGGGAGTGCAAGCGTGGTCATTTTGAAACCCTTCTTGGTTTGCAGGCACTGAAAATCAATGAAGGCCCAATGACAGTGCAATCCAAGGCTTCTGTGGTCATCTGTCAATATTTAAAGGGCCCATATTCTGGATTTGTCCTCTTTTTCAAGCAGGGGTGCAAGATATACACACAAAAGTATTGCGATTTTACTGCTATATATGTACTAATGACAGTCCGATCAAATTACACAACTCAGGCTGTGCAACAGCTGACGAACCAACTGACAGGACGCACACAACCAAGAAACACACTCACTGTTAAATGCTATAAAATTAAATTAGTCACATCAGCCTTGAGGACTGACAAGATATTTAGTGCCAGTCAGGTGGCACAACCGGAGCGAATACAAGGTCAATTCACAACACAAAGTATAGGACTGTCACATTTAACTGTGGAATGCTTATGGGGAACTATTTTACATTAGATTTTTTTATAACGTAAAAAAGTTCCCCTCTGAAGAGTTAAAAAGAGCTCCGTCCTGCACCAACCAGCCCGGGGATCCAGAGGAGACATGGCAGAGATTCTGCTTTCTTCACTTTTGGCAGACACGGGGATCCCAGATGTTCTTCATGAAGTGTTTTGGATGGCAGCTTTCTCTGAGCTCTGTGCCAGAACCGAGACGCCAAGGGCTTTTATTCTGTATTTATTTATTTATTTATAATTCCAATAGCACGAGTCACTGCTTCACTTTCACGCAAAACAATACGTGGCCATTTGGACCAAGTGTGTGCTCTGGCGATCTGTGTGTATGCGTGCATTGGTCAGGGGTGATGAACCGACTGTGTGTTAAGTCCTAACCTTCAAAGTGGTCACGTTTTTACAGGCTGTGCATTTGAGTACTTATAAAGATCACAGCATTTTTTACTTACTATCAAATAAATGCTTTACTAGAGGCATTTGTTTTTAAAAAGGTTCTACTGACTGCTGACAGATATTTTGTGTGTTCCACTCAAACTCAACAAAACCCAATTTTGAAGATGCTTGAACATTATTCTGTTTTGTCCTATGATATGTAAACCAGAAGTAACTGCATGAAGTGATATATATTTTCATGATCAGTGAATGTCATATGATCTGTCTCCTCAAAACCAATAGTTTGAGCAGAGTATCCCCTGCATATCATAAAAGTAAATATAGTTAAGCATGCTGTAGAAAGCAGAAGAATGTCATTTGACTTAATCTGGGTATACAAAATGTGAGTAAACTGCTTCCACAGTGGATCGGGGCATCGCTGAATCTGAAAGAGCATCTGTTCCATCAGACGTAGTTTAAAGGATGAGTGAATTGACTTTTACTACATATACAAACTGCATTACATGTCATTTTCTCAGCTGGACTAATATCTCTGCACAGTGCTGAAACGTATCCTGTCTAAATAGCACTGCAGTATGTAGATGATGGACAGTTGGCCAGAATTAAAATCAAATGCTAGACCTAAAGTGGGATGACTGACATGAACAAAAAGTGGTTGGTGTGTGTTCATGTTCATACCCAGCGGAAATCCTTGCCGTCAAATTTGCGTGCACTGGTGAACAGTACGGTTCGCGCAGGCATGTTGATCCCCATCGCAAAAGTCTCGGTAGCAAACAAGGCCTGGAGGAACCAGATATCACATAAATTAGAACTTTCTTTATATTAATAATTATAATCCTATGAATTCATAAATACAGCTATGTGGCATTTGTGGGGTATTTTGACCTCAGAATAGGTCAAAAAGGTGGCCATTTAGATACTCTGTCTGAAGAAACTCACTGCTGCGTACATAAAGAAGGCATCAATAGGGCTGCGTATGTTATGAAAAAGTAACAGCAAGCTCTGAGCCCCCCTCATTTCCTCCTATTTTGACCAAATGAATGTCTACTTCAGTGCATAGAGGTCCTAACCAGATGTCTCAAAGAACATTCAGCTTAGACCTTGTTCACAACTGGATCTTGGGTGGTACAATCACTAGTAGGAGGCTCATACCTTTAGAAGACCCTCAGAGAAGAGGATCTCAATGGTCTCCTTCAGGATGGGCAGCAGTCCACCATGATGGATCCCGACGCCTCTCTTCAGCAGAGGAAGGACGTGTTCCACCTGAAGACAGAGTCATAGAGGGTCCACAGAAACCACAACCACGTCTATTAGAGATCACTGAACATCTCCTCATGCTTTGAAATAACTAATCATTCGGCCTCCAGTTTGCCTTGATGCTAAATGGTGTACATAAGCTACATAGTTAGCTACATTAACCTTGTAACCCCAGGGCTGGAGTTAAAGAGGCCAAACCAGACTCTGCTAATTGATGTCTGGGATTATGGGAGATACTGGGAGAATTAGATTTGAACTAATTCTCTAAAAACAGTTTGATGCAAATTAATCAGAACATTTGTGGTCCAACGGCCATTCTGTAGGAGATGCTACCAATAAAATCTCAAATTCTGTATCAGACTGAACAGTATGATTTATGCTGCTGTGATCAGGATTTTGGCAGAGTCTGCCTATCTGGCTAAGGATTCTGACTATGTTGCTATTCGTGGTTTATCAGCAGTCACATCCTCCTCCTTTCATCCTTCTATTGGATTTCCAGTAGTGACATTCTGCTACTGGGGTGTTTCGCTTTTAAAAAACTTTTTTTTTTTTCTTCATCGTGCTGTTGGTGTATTTTCTTTCACCTGTGCCATCCTCTTTATTGCATTTTTTTGGCCAAGACCAAAGCCTCACATTCACAGAGGAAGGATTTTCGAGGCATAAAACTGTCCACAGCAACGCCCAACACCACTGAATTTACTACCCTCCAAACAACTCTTCCAAGTATTATTTGGTCCTTGATTTGAACCATTCAACACTGAACATTCTAACACTTCTAACTCTTGATCAACACTGCAGGTTAATGGAGATTCAGGATTACAGTCAATATGTCGTCTTTACACTCAGTTTTATATTTATACATTAAAAAAGTATAAACAGTACATCAGTAACTGTCACACTAAACTCACTCTGCGTCCCAACAGCTAACACACCAACAGACTGACGGAGTGCCGTGCAGGACACTCAAGAGCACAAAACAGTCAATGAAGAAACATACACACACTCACTGACACTGTAAAACATTTAAGCCTATTTTAATCATTCTAATTTTAATAACTAATTAATAATTTGAATAATTCTAATAATTCAAACTATTAAACCACTGGACAGGCATTTAAGCAACACCAGCAAATTACCCTGCAGAGCTGCTGTTTTGGTTACACGCCTTTATAAACCGTCTATATCCACATAACACTTGGCACTGAAGTGTTAATAAGCAAAGTCCTGTTAAAGGCGAGAGCCAACACAAGGCAAAACGAAGACCCAGAACTGACCTAGAGGATCAGCATGTGAGGAGACACTGAGAGTATAACTACAAGCCAACACATACATACACACACAGCTGAATGACAGGAAACCAAAAAAGTGATTTACGCTAAAAGCAAAATTGGACCCAATCTGTCCTTATGGCACTGAAAATGCAGTCGCGGCACACAGTCATGAGTCAGAGCCACTGGCTGAGAGAACTGGGACAGAACTGTGGAGGGGCAGAAGAAACACGGCACTAAAGGAGTCATATGGGATAAAGGAACACAGAACAGCTTTACAGGCCTCACCACAAATTTTCTGCCTCACCACAGCAAAGACATCACAGAAACAGACTCTAGATCATCCCTCCTGCTCCTGAGGCAGTTTGTGAAAACAGACCCTGTTGTGTAAAAAGGCTGCTGCGTTCAGCTTCTCACAGAAGTTCAGTTCATTTTTACAGCTCGCATTAAGTCATACTGTGTCTTAAACCACATCCACAAATCTGATCCACCTTTATGAAGAGCTGGATGAGGTCTGTTCAGAGAAGTTTTGGGGGGTTTTAAGTGACTATTGACCTGTACTACCTGTACTGCTAGCGACATTAGCCTGGTAGCTCCAGTTTTAAGGAAGTAATGTTTGGACTTGTATCAGTTGATCAAACACATACGTGTTCAGCGGAAAAGTGTGCAAATTTGTTTTCACTCCTGAAACTATTCCTTTAACAAATAGTTACAACACACATTTTGTTTGAATCAAAGAGCTTAATAAGTGACAAATATTGATTTTACCAGAACAGTGATAAGCGCCTTCTTACCTGCGGCAGTTTTTTGTCCTCGTCTGACAGGCAGTCGATGGCATTGCTGAAAACTTCCTCCACCAGTTTCTTCTCCTCATCTAGGTGGACAGATACAGTGAAAAAGATATAATATGATGCACTGAAAGGTATAAATGTCTCAAAGGCATCAGTGACTGACCAACAGTATTTCATTCCTGTCAAACTGTTATCTTTGGCATATTAAGCAGATCAAATGAAAGAAATGAAATGTTTTACAACGACAGGGAGCAAAATGCCTAAAGATACAAGGTGTCTAAATAAAGGAATTCCAGCCACTCAGCATTCAGCACCACCAGTATACTGATCACCGCCTGATCATCTGCTCCTGTTTCTTCACTGCTTCAGGCCTTAAGTTAGATGTGCTTTGTTTTGCTTGAATAGTTCATACATAGGTCACTGTGTGTCAAACAACAAAAAAAAACATTACTCTGAAACTTGTCACTTTCAGGAAATGGACTGAAAATGAGATTCTTTAAATGACCTTCAGGAAGCCTGGTGGCCAAAAGGCAGAAAGAGAAGGAAAAAGGAAAACAAAAAAATAAAAAAATGAAAGAAAACAAAGAAAAGAAAGTCAGAGAAAGAGAGAGATGTAATGCAGTCTCTCTCTTTAAAATCCCTTTGAGAGAAAGTCTGGTGAAGTGAGGATGAACAAACCTCAAATCCTTTCATGTTCTCCCTCACACTCATTTTCTCCTCTCTCTCTTTCCAGTGAGGTGCACCAGCTCACCACTCAATAAAAACATGTGTGAGTGTGAGAGAGAGACATGTGACTGCTCAGGGGACAGGAACGCTGAAAACAGGCTTTTAAACTGAATTACAGTTAGTGGTATAAACACATTACCCAGAAATAAAATTAGCACTTTATCGCTTTCTGACATTTTTAGCATCCTGCACAGTGATTCACAGACCGTGTTTAGCTACAGCAGAACTCTAAATTAAGAGATCCAGGGTCAGACTCCTGTAAGGAGGGCAATCAGAAACTGGAATGCATTTCCATGGGACGGGTGGTGTGGTGGTTGTTGTCCGGTGTTGCTAGCTGGTGGTTATTATGGTAACCATGGTGGCTGCTAGGTGGTTGCCATGGTGTTCCAGGTGATTGCTAGGGTTTAAGGCGGTACTACGGCATTGCAGGCAGTTGCTAAGTTGGAACTAGCTGGTTGAAATGGTATCTGTAGTCAGTGCTGGCATCAGAGCCGATCTACTGGGCTGGCATCTAACTCACTATGGGGTGGCACTATCGATCATGAACTGTACTCATATGGGTGCTGGAACGCGTGTGTGCTGGCACTGTCTGTAGTGACTGCTTTGGTGTTGCTGGGTGGTTGCCATGGTGTTGCAAGTGTGTGGGTGACCATTACTTGGCCAATGTCCAGATGTTGTTTTGAGAATCTTTTGGTTCTAAAATTCAACCCATTCATTGTGGCGGGATAAATGCAGGATATCTTTAGGCAAAACAGTTCCCAAAGAAAAGCTATTTGGTTCAGATTTACCACTAATTCACCAACAACACCATCCATATAAACACCTGTGGGTCTTCACTGGGGGGTTGATTGTGAATAAAACAGCTGGATGTGTCGGAGAGTTTTGGTTCCAGTCACCTCAACTACAAAGACATCAGTCTCTACAAAGAAGTGTTTAACCCCAATCCAACTCTGAATGACTGTTTACATCGGCTTCTGTTGCACATTCTACACCTTATACAAGACACAACCTTGAATGATTAAAGAAATTAATCAGATTAGTTGATTAATCTAATAACAGTTGGTTTATTTGTTGACCTTCCATGGAGAAGCAGAAAACTGCACCACTCTCGTACCAGTGTTGAAGTCCAGTTTGGACACCTGCAGAGCGTAGGCCTCACACTCCTTCTTGCTGAAGCTGAAGATGATGACAGGTTGGAAGTTCCTCTCCATGATCATCTTCACAATTTTAAACACGTTAGACGGACCTGGAAACAACAACGAACATATTTACATTTAGACTTTCTGGGAAAGCAAGATGTCAGAACATTGCTGTGAGGATTTGACTGCATGATTGCATGCCTGAGAGATTTACTGAGGTCAGGTACTGATGCTGAATTAGTAGCTGGCCTCACTAATGCTCTTGTACACACAAATCCACACAGCATTAGCGATGCATATCCTGGTGATAAGTATTAGTTTAAAGTTCACCTTTAGTTCCTCCTCTCCTGCCTTTAGGGTCCCATTTCCCTCCACCGCTCGAACCCTGGTCACCGGTATCTCGCAGCACCTGCATGGCCGTGTTAAAGTTATCCTCCCTAAACTCGCCCTAAAAAAAGAGGATTCATGTGTGAGAATAACTTAAGGGAAGAAAAACTAATGGTTTTACTCTTTTTGCGAAGTCAAGAAAAAGGTAGACTGAAGAACAGAATGTAAAAAACATTTTTGATAAATTCTTTCACCAAGAAGTTGTTCCGGGACCTTGGGTGCCCTTAGCAACCGGCAAGTTATGAGACACACTATTGAGTAAAAGTCTTGAGCCACTGATTGGCAATGGCTTAATTTTTCAGCCTCACAACGATCGCAAACACATTGTTAATACAGTTAAAGCATTTCGATAGAAATGAGTGTGATTCCCTAAAGTCTCAAGAATTTCTACACGATGAATGGGTTTAGTTTTAGAACCAAAAGATTCTCAAAACTTTGGTAGATCATCATCTCAGGTGTCAGGGGCACAAGTTTAACCACTGCATGGAATAACTGGACAGTCCTGTTGTACGGACAGTGAGGGACAGAAAGCTGAAGAGTGTTCTTACGTTCTCATCCACGACCAGGTGGAGTCCATCGCCCCCTGCTGGAAAGATGTAGTGCTGCAGTGGTGTGGGCCGGTAATCAGTGTAGACCACATGACAGGGCTGTTTACAGACAAAAACACACATTTAGAGGATATTCGTGCTTAAATTTGATCAGAAGGCCAACATTCAGATCAGAAACCCAGATGATTGGCAGGATAAGGACGCCAGAGCAGAAGCCCTACTTCCCTTTTTGGTTGCTGGCTCTACCCGAGTGTGTTCAGAAGGTACTTTATCTATGCTTACACGCACAGGTGTCATGAAGGGTCATGCGGTTCAGCACCAAAATAGATCTGCAGATATTTAGGTCAGAAGTGTTTTAGTGCCAAATTTCCCTGATAATCAGAAGCAGGCTGTACCTGTTTGTGCAGGTGGCAGATCCACTCCGCAAACTGACGGGCGTTCGGGATGGTGGCCGACAGGAAGACGTAGTGAACGTTATCAGGAAGAAGGATTATGGTCTCCTCCCAAACCACACCACGCTCTACAGGAAACACACACACATTTCCACTAAACATAACATGTGGCTCATAGGCAACATCTTATTAGACTTCCAAGATATTTTATACCGCCTCTGTAAAAAGCACACCTGCGTCCCTCATGTAGTGAATCTCATCGAAAATGACCCAGGCCACCTCTCGCATGACCTCTGACCCTCGGTACAGCATACTCCTCAAAATCTGAAAGAAGAAGAGAGTCATCAGACCTTTAAAATATCAGCCAGAAGGAAGCACAGACAGTTTATCTGAACTGATCTGGCAACACTTGATACAGTCACAAACATACTGTTTTTGTGTTTCAGTATTTTCTCATGGGGTTTGTAACATGTTTTGATGAAATAACTGCAGTTGAAATGTTGGGATTGCGTTTATGTTCTATATAAAATCTTTTGCATGTATGAAGAAATGGGATGATGCCTCTGTGGTTCAGGTGTTTTTCTTCTGCACCCCTGCAACCCTGGATACGGAGCGACCTTTTGTTGGATGGCAGCATTAATAAAGCTTTTGCTGGAGGGATTATGGTTTGCATATTAAACATATGAACTTTATCATTTTAAGCTTGTTTTTGCTATTATATAAACTCCCATTCCAATATTTTAAACTAGTCAGGAAAATCTGTATGGATAGATCATCATAATGATTGTTTTGATCAGAGAAAGGGCAGTTATGCAGATGTACCTCAGTGGTCATGACGAGGCAGGACGCTGTGGGGTTGATGGTGACGTCTCCGGTCATCAGACCCACGTCCTGAAACTCTTCGTACATCTCGCGGTACTTCTGATTACTCAGAGCTTTGATGGGGCTGGTGAAGATCACACGTTGCTTCTCTCTCAGAGCCAGAGCAATAGCATATCTGCACACACACAGGATTCAAATCACTTAATTATTACTATCAGACTAATAATGTTACAGAACCTCTCCAAGTAAGACTAACACAGTTCCAAGAAGGATTTATATGCCAGAGGTGCATTTCCACAAGAAAATGTGAACTGCAATCGTCTGGTTGCTATGGTAGCTGTGGGAATTACGTAGGCATTGCTATAGATGTTCCAGATTGTTACTAGCATTATTTTGCAGGTTGCTATAGTAACTATGGTTGTTGCTATGCTGGTTGCTATAGTAACTATGATTGTTGCTAACCATGGAAATAAAAGGCTGGAGTACAAAAAGAACACCAAACTCACTCAGCACACACTGTTTTTCCAGCAGAAGTGTGAGCAGATACCAAAACTGACTGGTTGTTGTCAATACATAATAGAGCCTCTCGCTGGAAGGGGTCCAGAATAAAGGGGTATTCCTGCAAACAAAGAATTCATGAGGACAACTACAACTTTCATACAAAAAATGTGTGATTTATTTTTTTTTAATAAAGAGCGCAACAGTGTAATTTGTATCACACACGTAACAGATAATACCTTTGCTGCTGCTCCAACTCTCTGCTTCAACTGTGTGTACTCCTGATCTGCAGGCAGCGCCACCTAGGACACAGAGAGGAAACTTTAACAAATGTCATTTATTAAAGAGATTAACTGCACTAGGATGAAAAAAGGCCAAAAATGTAAATGATACTTATTCTACATTATTCTACATAGATGGGAAAAGGCCAACTTGTCTTAACCTTCAAGTTAAAACTTTACATTAAGACATTTTTGACTCTTTCTATTAATCTAATCATAATTAAATTTTAAGTGGGTTATCTCCAACACAAACATGAAAAAAAGCAAAAACTTAAATGAAGATTAAATATTAGCTACTATATTAAATAGGTGGTGGGACATTCCAGAAATGTTTCTGGTTATGGTTTCTGTTAATAAGCTCTCATTTTTCTTAATTCATTAGATCTATTCATTTTATGGTCATGTTAAAAGGCAGAGCTTAGTGTATGTCAGATTTCAGCTACAATTCTGTTTTATAGTTCAGTCTGTACTTTACACAGGTCACTCATATTGGGTTGGGGTGTCTCCCCTACCATTAAACAGGGCGTTTGGAGTGGATAAGATTTAAACATTAGGATGTAAATGGCAGGGTAAGATTTGCCTTCTAAAATTAAGTTTAATGATTTGTGCTCGTTTTTGACCAAAATAAAAATGTTAAAATCCACTAAAATCAGATCACAATGAAGTCTTATGCGGATCACTAATATGATATACAACAGTATGCTATTGAATGCGGGTAATTAAACGTGTGAAGCTTTGAGAGGTGTTTCCATTCCACTGTCTTATTCCCAGCAAGTTCTCCCCCTTCAGGACACTCGCCAGCATAACAACCAATACCTTACAGTATGCAGGCAACTGTTGTATTTCTTGAAGAAAAAAAAAAGAGTGCATAAAAAAAAAAGTATATTCTGATATAGATTCTGATTTTGCTAACCTAACCTGGAAAAAAAGTCAAATCTATCCAAAACACTGAAATCTTTAATGTTCTAGGATGTGACTGGAAGATGCTAATGATCTACACAATACTAGGGACTGCACTAAAACCACACCTCTGGGTGATCTCAACCAAGAGATACACACTAGTCGGTCCCAGGCATTAACAGGCTTTTACAGTGTGAACGCAGTGAAATATGTGTGTAGACTCACCTCATGTGTGCAGCCTTCCACTGTCTCCACCGGCTCCACTTTCACTTTAGGCATCAAGTCCGCAAGACTGGAAGAGAAATAACAGAACTTATGGAATACTAACGGTGTTTACTATTAACTGTGTGCTCTTTGATAACCATTCATAGCTCCAGATGAGGTTATTACAAAATGAATTATAATTAGGGACCGAAAAGATTTTTTTTGGCCAAAACTGAAAACCGAAAATGAGGAAACACTTTATTATTAAAAAAAGAAATTATTATTAAATTATTAAAAGTATTAATCTGTTACAAAAATATGAAAATATTTATTTAGCATTCAAACAATGCACATTATAAAATAACATTTGAAATAAAATATTTTCCTTGGCCCCACTCATGAATAACCTAAAAGCAAGATAGCTGAAATATCATACAAATAAATATCTTATCATAAACTAGTGAATAAATGCATTATAATATTCTGTACGAAGTACATGAACAAAGCGCATTCAGAACAAGTGCTTTAAAACTGTTGAAATATATAACATTCTCTGTAGGCCTATAACAAAATTGTATATTAAAACAAAGACTGGTACAGCCCATATATTAACTGGAATCACTGGAAAACTTTCTTGCCTTCAAAAACACAGAGTGGGTGTGCTCGAAGGGTGTTGCCTCACCAGGTGTTTTAAGTATATATATGATAAATTAATCCTGACGTTAAGAAAGTCTTTGTGGATGCACCCCCTCTAGAAATGTCCGCATTCTGTGTTTTCCATTTACAAACGGATTTCCGGGGTCTTTCTTAGATGCATTAAAATGCAGCCACACATGTTGACTCCAACCCAATCTGGCGCATGAAGGTTGCGGTTGTTGATTGCATCATCACTGTTTCGGGTGTGTTAAAAAGAAAATATCCGGTGGCCGAATATTCGATGCATCCCCAATAATATAATTACAAAGCAGGAAGTATATTCATATTACGCAAGTCCAAAAACTGTTCAAACTAATAAGAGAAAATTCAAAATTGCTGTGAACCTGGGATGAACAGATTCAGTCCTGAAGGGCTGGTATCCAGCACAGTTAGGTAATTTCTCTTCTCAAACACACCTGGTTTACTGAGTGTGTTAGAGAGTAAGAACTACCAAACTGAGCAGGACACCGATCCACCAGAACCGGGACTGCTTTAGATTCTTACTTGATCTCCTCTGCTGAGACTGTCTCCAGTTTGGCTTTTTTACCGAACACCACCTCCTCCCCTGGATCATTATCAGCCTCTCTCTTCATCCGTGAGACGGATGGAGATTCTGTCTTTTCTTTGACTTGTACACCATCAGTTTTCCTTGAAAACAAATAGACAATTGATATCAGCGCCCTGTTCATCCACATCAGTGATCAACTGTCCACCTGGAGATCAACTTTCCAGCTTCAATCTAACACTTACAAGCTGCCACCATTACTTAAAACCCCAGTCAATCAGGGACTTCTGAAAACTACTGGTTCCAGTGCTTTAACACCAGAGTTGGACGAGCAAAACCGTACACTGGTCTAGATGGTATTGTATTTGTTTGTTTAATTATTATGATAAGTAAATAAGTTAACTTTGTCATTCATATCATACATCAGTATAACAACGGATGCACAGCTGAATGAAATTGTGTAAGTGCTAAATCTTCTCACTGCTGCACCAGATTATGAAGTGGGGGAGCAATAAGAGTATCAATATTGCATCTGTTTTAATAAGCAGTATCAGGATCAATACAAATATAACCATACTCATCCCTGGGTTATAGTACTTTACTTTGTTAGCTATAGTGAAAGTGACCATTATGTCATACATGAACACACCACAGCACACAGTGTACACAGCACAAAATTCTTCCTCTGCATTTAACCCATTCACCAAGTGAAGCAGCGGGCAGCCAGGAACACCGCACCCGGGGAGCAGTGTGTGGGTATAGTACCTTGCTCAAGGTACCTCAGTGGTGCTGAACAGCCACATCTGTTCAACAGTGATTAGGTTTTTACACTAGGGCCTTCTTTTGCTAGTCATCTAAAAGAGACTCCCTTTCTCTCTGGGTTTTGAGTCTTGGTTCCTCTTGAGTTTTTTTTCTTCCATCTTTAGGGAGTTTTTCCTCGTCTGTCACCCTTTGCTCACTCACTAGAGGCTCTGACTTGTAAAGCTGCTTTGTGACTACACTGGTTGTAGAAAGCACTATATAAATTAAATGTAATTGAACAGAGTACTTCATTAAACTCCTGGCAGGTTTGGAGATTCCTGGCAGTATTTAAGATTGTAAAATGATTCATTATTCAGAGCTGCACGATTTGGACAGAATATCAGAATAGTGAATAGATGATAAACGGTTGTATCCAGAACAAGGAGACATATTGGTGCTGGTTTTGTGACATTAGGGAGTTAATGTACCACTCAAAACACGTGTAGTATTCAAGCATTTTTACTTCGAGTGATATGAGCCCAATAACGTACTGAGAGGAAACACAATCAATCTGTAGCAGTAAACTTGGAAAAATAATTTGTGCAGCTCTACTTTGGTCTCCTGGTTCTTATTCCATCGTCAGTGATGGAGCTGTGGAGCTTCTGAACATCCAGCACCTGTTATTTACATTTTGTTTCCCAGTCACGCTCCAAACAAAACCTTCCTGTTAGGGATATTTAAGTTTCGTTCCTGCTCTAATTTACCTCCCCTGTCTTATAAGTTCATTTCCAGAACTCTTATGAGGTAAAAATAGAGAATTAGAAGGGAGAAAAGCAGTAAAGTGTTCATCATGGGTTCAGTCTCTCAGGAACATGAGGTGGCCGGTCTCTCTTAACTTCAGTGCTTTAAATACAGAAAAACACGGGTTAAATCATACCCAACCCTGCTTAAACTCTCACCCAGGCTGGGCTGTGCTCTTCGGGGTTGTTTTTTTGCTGGAACTCGTCTGTTCTTCTTCAAAGACACTGAATAAATCCGCTCCAAATGCGTCCGCCATGCTGCTTTCGCTCCACTCTCCACACACCACACTCGGCCTCCTCTCTCAACACCAGACTATACACAATAAAAGTCAAAAACCACGTACACATTTCTCTTGAAGTTTTAAATTACATAAATAACTACTTATATTATGAATCATATTTTTAGAACGCTAATAAAGTTTTGTATGTAATCATTTGCGTGTTTTAATGTTTTTATGTACATATTTATTTTTAAAATAATACTGTTGAATATTTGGCCATGAAGTCGGACTTTTATTTTAAAATATAGGAAACCGTGCAGGACTGGACTCCCATAGAGCCGAAAGCAAAAGTAGTGAAACAAATCCACGTGGAATTCTTTACATTTACTATTTTTTAATTGTATCTATTGTGTTTAGTTGCTTATATTTTTAACAAAAATAGGGGTAGATAATGGATGGATGGATATAGAAATATAATAGACTATATAAACAATAACATAAAGTGCAATGTAATAATAATAAGAAGAAGCAGCAGAAGAAAAAAAATATCACAACACAAATAATAACATATAATAGCATAACAATAATAAAAAGAACAAAAATTATTATTGTTTAATAAAATTATAACAACAATAATAGTAATAATAATAATAATTGGCCTAGTGATTAGGTGTTCGAAAAGGGTTTGAATCCCAAGACTGCAAGTGGCACCACTGAGGTACCCTTGAGCAAGGTACCGTTCCCACAAACTGCTCTTTGGGCGCTGTGTTCCTGGCTGCCCGCTGCATCACTTGGTAAATAGGTTAAATGCAGAGGAAGAATTTCATGCTGTTCACACAGTGTGCTGTGGTGTGTTCACGTATGACAGAATGATCACTTTAAATAATAATAAAAACTATTAATAATAAAAGCAAACGATGCCCAGCCCTGTTCATAATGCATCTAAAAGTGTTTATCTGTACACATCACAACTCTATAAGCAGTTGATCTTCAGCCCCAGTATGAGTAGGGACTGGGCTGGACTTTTATTCTGAAGTGACTGGAGCTGTGTCTGGTCTCTGCAGTGTTGGTCCGGATGATTTTTTGGATGAAGCGCCAGCGGTTCTCTTCGCTCCCGGACCCTCAGACGTTCAGACCTTTAGACCACACACTGCAGTAGCCCAGAGTCTCCATGGGCGGTAAAAAGAAGAAAAATGCGGCTCCGGCCGCTGCTGGACCTGTGAACCCCCCGCCGGAGTCTGTGGGACAGAAAACTGGACCTAGAACGTGCAGCAAGGAAAACAAAACCAGAGGTTATAATTCATGGTTCATTCTTAATGTTTTATCATTCATCATCTAGACTGCATTCTTCATTATTCTATCTAAACATACAACCAGAGTTGCATGGTATGGACAACGTATCAGTGTTATGATTCTATTGTCACATTTTGTGATGCCTTTCAGTATATTAAAGGGTCTCCTATGACTTTTCTGGAATTAAAAAGGCTTAACGTTTGTTTCAAACGTTACATTTTCTTCTCCCCATCCGTACAATCAATTTATGGAAAGTAAGGTACAAAACACACTGTTTTCAAGTCATATGGGTTGATTTTGTGACATCACAAAAAAACATTATTTGAAAATGACCTGCTTTTGTTGCTACATTTACATACATGGGAATTCGTGTATTAATTCAGTGACAATATGGGAACTTTAATGTTGCAGAAGACATTCCAATCACAATATGTAGCAATACAATCACAATACTGATATTTTCTCCATATCTTGCAGCTCTGAGTGTAGTGGACATTGCGTGTATTTGTGTGTGTGAACCTACAGGCCTCTTATTTGTACCTCAGAGGTTGTGTTTTCTTTTTTATTTACCATCCAGCCCCAAAAACGTACAGCCTCACTGGCACCTCACAGCTGGACACCAGCGGAGTTGCAGACAAGTCAGTCCTGAAAGTAAGAGAACCAGCTGATTACATTCAGCCCAACCTCACCAACCTGCTCTCTTGGGCGGCAGTCAAATCCTCACAGCAATGTTACAACATAACTTTGACTCATGTTCTTATACAATCAAATCCTCACAGCAATGTTTTACCATCAGTACTGGACCTTACTAATGTTCTTAGTCTATCAAATAATAAAATATTGAAAAATAATGGCCCCCATCAGATGATTAATGATCTCTGTGTTTGAAGGTCGTCATTCAGCCGGCTCTGGAGAAGAACATCATCAAACTGATCAATGACTACCGGCAGGAAAATGGAGATAAAGGACCAATCTCAGGGAGACTTACCACTAAAAAACTGCTGGTAACGAAAATGTTTTTATTACAGTTTACCTCACAAAATTAGCATTAGTATAACTCATGACAGAACCATTTCTTTTAATGTAAATGAGACCAGAATGTGGGAAAAACCCTTTAACGACTTCTTTTAGTTTTTAAATATCATTACTAATCATGGGCTACAATTATACATTTTGATTGTGATTAATCACATGCTTTTCTGTAATTAATCACATTGTTAAACACAAAATTAAATAATTAATTTAAAAGTAGTGCATTGTGCACTTTTATTTTTTAACACAGTCACACAGCTGCAGTTCAAATATTTCTGTAAATCTCAACATAAACTTCAATGTAATCAAATCAAATATAAAACCAAAGCTATTCGCCACTGCAGGGCATTCATGTTTTATCTATGTTTTATCATAAAAACATGTTCCAGAGCATGGGGGTGGAACCATTATAGCAGGTGCAAAGAGGGCCCAACTCTATATGAAAATCTGTGTACACTAACAGTCAAAAGTTTGGACACACCTGCTCATTAAATTTTATTTTTGTTTTGTTTTTATTGTCTTCTAACAAACAAAACAATGAAGGAACACATGGAATTAGGCAGTAAACAAAGAGTTAAACCAGAATATGTTTTGTAATGAGGTAATGATGGGCTGCTGTTTCATTTACTTTAGTTAAAGTGGCTCTTGCTATAATGTGGATAAGTTGAATAGCATCACTAACTGTGTACCAACCCGACCATCACATCTGGCAGAGAACCAAAAGACGTTCTTTAGGGAACCAGAAATGTTCTCCCACGGGAACTGAAATAGTTCTCCTGTGGTAAAGAACCATTTCTGATGCTTCTGAACTGTTTTTGAGAGTGCAGAAGAACGGAATGGTCTGTTTGTTTATTTGTTTGTTTTGTGTAGGATCTATACACAGCCCTGCAGAAGTTTCGTTTTAAGACGGAGCACATCGAGGAGGCCATGAAGAGCAGTGTACTGTATGGGGGGGACCTGCACTCTGCGCTAGACTGGCTTTGCCTGAATCTCAGAGATGGTAAAATACACTCGGCTGTGTTTATTTATTGCATCTTATTTACACTTATTTGCACTTATTTGCACAAGGCTGCTGGTTTCTTCTTCGGACCACATTAACAAACCAGGCTGGTGAATCGAATGCATGTTTTTTTTTTAAACCTAAACCTAACCTAAGTTTTGGTCCTGTTTACAGATGAGCTGCCAGAGGGCTTCAGCCAGAGCATGAGGGAAGAGACCAGTAAGAACCGGGCCAAGTTCCAGGGTCCAAAACCACAGAGCCAAGCAGAGATCAAAAAGGAGGAGTTTAAACAGGAGGAGAAACCAAAACCTAAGGTAGATCATCCACGAACCTCATTACATCCTCACTCTGCTGTTTACACGTCCTGCACAGCGTCACAAATTTAAAGTCATTAGTAAAACACTGTAAGAAATGGTGAAATGTAAGCTCCAGAATGATGAACAGAGCAGCAGAGGATTGTAAAACGAAGTGCTAATAAAATGAATGCCCAAAATAAAGTTATTAGTATCCAAATAAAATAAATATATGTAATAAAATTAATATCTAGAACAGGGGTGGGCAAACTTTTTGACTCGCGGGCCACAATGGTTTCTAAAATTTGACAGAGGGGCTGGACCAGAGTAGGAGAATGGTGTGTTTGTGTGAACCAATGTAAAAACCATTACATGAAAAGATTTGGCCTTTAACAGGCAGCAAAACACCATCATGCTTAGTTTATTGTAAAA
>JBBPCW010252829.1:0-13812 GCA_037974425.1 Phenacogrammus interruptus
ACACACACACACACACACACACACACACACACACACACACACACACACACACACACACACACACACACACCCCAACTCCAAAAGCTGGACAGCTGACTAGGTGTGTTGGGAGCAAATAAAGACATCAAAATATTTAGGACCAGGCTGGGGTTCTAGAATCTCACATCCAAGCTCAGATCCACCCTGCAACCTTCTGTTTTAACCCATTGAGAAATGATCAGTCTTAAACAAAACCCTGCTTCTGGAGTGCAGTGTACTGTGCCTCTAGAACACGTCCCAGATAAGCGCTCCAACGTTTTAGAACAAGTTCTCTGTGGCCAATCATTGCGTCATAATAACGAACTCTTTGTGCTCGCGGGTTCTAGTCACGTGACCGTAGTCCTCAACGGGTTAAAGAGGCGGGGCTGATGGAATCTTGTGAAATGTTTACTTCCGTATTGAATGTACTGAAAGTTTCTTGCCTGGAAGGTGTTTGGTGTCTGTGATATCTATGTTGTGTGTGTTTGTGTGTGAAACATACATTTTAAAATTTTCATCAAGTGGTGCTAAATTTGATCTCACGGGGTGTGCGATCAGATGTGTATCAATTGTGTCAGTTAAGTAATTGGTTGAAGTGGATCAGTAAGTTTGATCGTCTTTATTTTTAACCACATTAAAAAATATGTGCTGTTTAGAAAAGTGGTGGGAACTTCTGAAACTAAGCTGATGCCTTAATTTAAGGATCACACATTGGAGATCTGAACCACCTGTTTTTCTGCACCAGCAGCTAGAGTACAGGAATTATAATACAGCATTATAGTAAAGTATTAATTTCATTTGAGAACTTCCGGATCGAAATTCCGAAATCTCATAAACAAGGAGAGGAGCCCGAGAATCTTTGAGATCACTGTAAAAACGTGCAAATTAAAATAATTAAAGTTCACCTTTTTTGGCAGATGATGGGATTGGAATGGATGATGTTAGAAAGTTAATGACCTCACAGTTAAGGTGTGAAGAACATCTAACGAGCTTTCTTACCTCGAGAAGAAGAAGAGGTGGAGAAGGAGGTCTGGGGATGAGAAGAAGAAGAGGTGGAGAAGGAGAGCTGAATGAATGAAGTGAATCTGGCGAACCCTGGCGCTCCCTTAGGTCGCGAGAGGGCGAGGGCGGTCTGGGAGTGTTGGGGGTATTGGGGGGTGGTGTTATCAGGGACTGTTCGATCTGTTCACTGAGACCAGAGTACTTTCAGAAGAACATTCCAGACAAAAAGACACAAACAAGACACTGTTTCTGTGCTCACTATTTCATCAATTCTAAACCACTTACAAATTTAAGTAATCCGTTAAATGGTTAAGAATTCTAGATCCAGTTTAAGAACTGTAGAACTGTAGCAACCCTACAATCACACTCAAAAATTCTGTAAATGGTTAAGAATTTTAGAACCACTGTAGGATCTCTATAACATCGGAAACAGTTTAGCATCTCTAGAGCATCTTCATAAATTCTGGTAAATAGTTAAGAATTTTAGGAGCTCTTTGGGATCTCTTGAACATGTTCATACAGTCTATTGTTAAAAAGTCTAAATGGTTAGGAATTCTAGAACCTCTTTCAGAACTGTATAAACCTTTTAAGTTCTCTAGAGCCTCTCAAAGAATCTTCTAAACAGTTAAGCTTTCTACAACAACTTTTGAAACCGTGTAACTATTTTAGGACTTCTAGAGCATGTTTAAGAATTCTGGCAAATGCTTAAGAATTCTGGAACCACTTTAGGACTTCTAGAACATCTTTATACATTCTGCCAAATGATTAAGGGTTCTAAAACCACTTTAAGAATTTTAGAACAATTTTAGGGGATTTTGCTGGGCAGTATAGGTTTCTATTTAGCTTTTTAGAATTATTGAACACTTTTAGGATATCTAAAACATCTTTAAGAATTCTGCTAAATGATTAAGGATTCTAGAACTTCAATCTATAAACATCATTAAGAAATCTGCTAAATGGTTCAAAAATGTAGAAACAAAATGTAGGAACTCTTGAAGGTGTATAAGAATTCTGCAAAACAGAATTATGGAAGGACCTTAGGATTTCTAAAACATCTGTCTACATTCTGAAAAATGGCTAAGGATTCTAGAACCACTTTAATAACCGTTTTAGGTTCTCAGAACATCTCTGAGGACTTTGCTACACAGTTACAATTCTGTAACAGCCTTAAAAACTATAGAACAATTTTAGGACCACCAGAATATCTCAAAGAATTCTGCTAGAACCACTTTAAGAACTTTCAGATCTACTTGAGGACAAGCAGAAATAATGGAATAGTATTTCCAAAAAAATATACCAACTTTAAGAACTCCAGAAGATCTCTTTTCTATTCAATAATATTACAAAACAGTTACAGCCTGAATATGCTTTATGACTTTTGAAGTTTGCTTCATGACTATGAACTCTTCTCTAAAACTTTGAACAGTAAAGAAAAATTTCTAACTGTACATTTTATAAAACGGGAAAAATGGTTGGTCAGTTTGATCCTAAAATATATTAACATGGAACACTTTGAATGAAGGCTTGCAAACAAAATAAGTCAAATGGATGGCCAAGAGCAATTTTTTATGGCCAGTGCAAACATGTTCCACTTTTCTTTTCTTTCTTTCTTTCGTACTCTCTGTTTCAGTTTTTTCTTCTTTCTTTCTTTCTTTCTTTCTTTCTTTCTTTCTTTCTTTCTTTCTTTCTTTCTTTCTTTCTTTCTTTTGTCCTTTCTTTCATTCTTTTTTTACAGCCCAGAATTTTGTCAGAAATTCTAGAACCACTTTAAAAACTTTAGGACTGCACATTAGAACTACAGTTTATCAGCCAATACTTGTCCTCGGTTCTCCTCAGACCTCTGGTCAGGTCCAGAAGACTCGTTAGTGCGCCCCTGTCTTTTAAAGTGACGTAATAAATTGTCTTTTCGGTGACCTCGCTTGAATCAGCTCCAGAAGGGTTTTCTTTTTTAGATACCTCCGTTTAATCATCAGCTCATCTGCCTCGCGGTATCGAATGAGTCCCTGTAATTTTTCGTTTTTTTTTCTGATTCTGATTCTGAATGAAACCAATCGTTTAAAAATAATTTTGAAAAAGATCTTCAGAACCTGCCGTTGTGTTTCCTGCGGGGAGGGGGAGGGGAGAGAGAGAGAGGAGAGAGAGAGAAGGGGAAGGGGGAGGGAGAGAGAGGAACAGAAGACAGAAGGCTGGTGTTCGCTGACATTGTTGAAAGGAATGAAAAAAATGCGGCTTATTTGCATGTTTTTTGTTACAATTACTGGCGCTAAAAATCCAGTCGCATCATTAGGATAAATGTTTATCCTCTCAGACTTCGCACAATGAACGCAATTATTAGGTAGAAGGTCATTAATAAAATAATAAATCCTGCGAACGAGCTCTTCGTTAAATGTAATAAAATACTTTTTAAAATAAATAAAAGTTTTTGCGCATCCTCAGCGCACTGCCATTTTACTTATCTCTGTCCTTCTCTACATCTCTTTAAATGTTTATAATCTTTACAGAGGTTTCTATATTTTCTCAAATTTATCTACACTTTTCTGAATGTTTTCTCACCTTTGTAAATGTTTTTCCGTTTCCTTAGATGTTTCTACATCTCTGTTGATGTTTATATACATATCTGGTTGTTTATTAAATGTTTCTAAACTTGTTCTTAAACGTTCAAGTACACCTCAAGATTTGATCAGTTTCTTTATCTTTTTCATACATCTCCTTATAGTTCTACACCTCTCTAAATGTTTCTACATTTCTCTAAATGTTTTCACATTCCTCTAGAAGTTTCTGTATTGTCCTAAATATTTCTACACTTCTCCGGATGTTGCTTTACTTTTCTAAATGTTTCTGTTCTTCCTTAAATGTCTCTATATTATTTTCTAAATGTTTATAAACTCCTCTAAAGGTTTCTACACATGAAATGTTTCTACACAATCTTTACATGTTTCTACATTTCAGTAAATGTTTTTACACCTTTGTAAATCTATTTTTCTCTAAAGAATTTTACACATTTCTAAATGTTTCTATTCCCTTTGAAAGGTTTCTGTTGTTTTTTAAATGTTTACACATTTCTAAATGTTTATAAACTTCTATAAATGTTTCCACACTTTCATTGTTTATAAACTTATGTAAATGTTTCTTCTCTTCTTTGAATGTTTTTACATATCTTTACATGTTTCTATCTTTCATTAAATGTTTCTACACCTTTATACATGTTCATAGATTTCTCTGAATGTTTTCACACTTCTCTAAATAATTTTGAAATTCTTTAAATGTTTCTATTCGTCTCTAGATGTTTCTAAACTTCTTTAATTTTATACACTTCTCTAAATGTTTCTATACTTTTCAAAAATGTTTCAATTCTATTCTAAATGTGTCTACACTTGTTTTAGATGTTACTATTATTCTCTAATGTCCCTACACTTCTCTAGATGTTTCTACACTTCTCTAAATGTTTCTAAACTTCTCTAAATGTTTCTACACATATCTAGATCTTTCTACACTCCTCTAAACTGTTCTACCCTTCTACATGTGTTCTATACTCCTGTAAATGACTCTACATTTGTCTAAATGTTCTATACTCCTCTAAATGTTAGTGCACTTCTCTAAAGGTTTCTACATTTTATATATCTCTCTACACTTCTGCAAAGGTTTCTAAATGTCTCTAAACGTTTCTACACTTCTGTAGATGTTTCTACACCTTTGTAAATGTTTCTAATTCCCTCTAAATGTTTCTATATTTCTCTAAACAGCTAAAAAGAATAAACTTATTATAAACAACAAAAAAAGCATTAATTTCTACTTCTCTTTATCACTTTTTCTAAATGGAAGAACACATGAACTGCTTACCAGATTATTCACCGGCTACAAAGAAATAAAACTGTTTAAAAATAGTTTGATGTGTGCCTCTTTTTCAGTTCTCTGTGTCTCTCAAATCATGCTGGATTGTGTTTAGTCCTCTGTGTTGTTGCTGGAGGTTTTTCTCTGCGTTAGGGTGTGTGTGTTTAACATGTAGTCTGACCTTACTATGGGATCAAACGGGGACATGCACGCTGGGGGGAGGTGTGTGTGTGTGGAATGAGGCTGAAAAACAACTCCCCCTCCTCTTACGCAGGAAATGAGGAACTCAATAACATCACTGGACACTGGTAGGACCAGCCGAGGAACACCAGCAGAACCAATGTCAACCAGCAGATCCGATAAACACCATCAACTAATGTGGTTTGCCTTCACCTATTTTGGGGTCAAGAAAGAGAGAGAGAAAGGGTGGGAGAGATGAAAGGGAGAGGGGAAAAGAGAAAAGAGAGAGAAACAGAGGGAGAGAGGAAAGAGAGAAACAGAGAGGGAATAGAAAGAGAGAGAGTGGGGGGAGGCAAAGAGCAAGAGAAAGAAATACAGAGAAAGTGACATGAAAAAGGTACAGAGAATGACAAGTGGAAATAGTGAGATAGAGAGATAGAGAGGAACAATAGCAATGAGACACACATTAAACAGTTATCAAAGAAAGATTAAAAAAATAATAAAAAATAAAGATTTTAACATCAAATCTCTCACTTTTAGACATTCTTTTTTTTGTTGTTTTTACTTACCCAAAAAGAATATGAACAAACAAACTGATGGCTCATCCTCCCAACCTGTTTTGGCTGTAAGTTAAACTGAGAGACAAAATAAGGACAAACAGCATTTCTTTCCTTGTTTGTAAACTGAGAAAAAGATAAGGAGGGGCAGAGGGAGAGAGAGAGAGAGAGAGAGAGAGAGAGAGAGAGAGAGCAAGAAATAGAAAGGGGGTAGAGAGAGAGAGAGTAGAAAAAGAGAAGGACAGAGAGTGGGAGGTCCTGGTGGAAGGTGGGGGTTGAAGCTGTTGATTCACTCCTCTAGTATGTTTTTCCTCCTGACTCAAAGAGGAAAGAAGAAGAAGAAGTAGAAGAAGAAGAAGAAGAAGAAGAAGAAGAAGAAGAAGAAGAAGAAGAAGAAGAGGAAGAAGAAGATGAACCACTGAGTTTTTAACCCGACTGAGGAACACCATTATTTTTTTCTAGAATTTGACTGTTCTTTGTACTAAGATGACTTTTAGTTGAAGGTCATTAGCTGGAATGCTAAGTGGATGTCTATGCTAAATTAAATTTTTCTGAGCAAAACTCCGCTGTTTAATATCTGGCTAATGTTCAGATACGAAATGAGATTGAGCCCAAACCAGAAGACATTTTTCAAATCAATTAAACCAAAAGTGAATTTTTTAATTGCTTAATTTTATCTAATCTTTATCTAAGTCACTGCCTTTTGACTATTGGTTTTAACAACATAATGGACAATCAGATTTGGATTGTGAATAAAATTGCCTGTAATAAAAAATTGTTCTGACTTATGGCATTATCCAAGGTATAACAACAACAACAACAAAAAATCTTCATCAGTTTACACCAGTTAAATTATACTAAGTTAAGAATGTAGGGAGTATTGATTCATTTCCATGGAAGAATAAAAGGAAAAGAAACTGGTACACTGAAATCAATTCAGCAGTATTATATAAAGTTCACTTTTCTATATAGCTTCATTTAATAAATTAACAATGCATGTGTGTAAGGCATTTATATCATAGCCCTGGTAAATTACTTTTGATATTTCAAAGAACTTAAAATTTTGAAAACAATTTCTGAAGTTTCTAACATTTTCACTGTACAGAAATAAAACACTGGCTGTTGTATATTTATATGTTTGTTACATTTGTATATGTCTTTATTGTCACTGGAGGGAGCTTACTGGGACTAAAGGTTCAATAAGAGAAAATAAACATCAATATTTAGTTAGTCTGATGAGTAGTGTTGTTGTCTTCTCTTTTCTCTGGTGTTTTTCTGTGTGTTGTTGTTTGATCCTGATTTAGGGGTGCATTTTGAGTTGAGTTATAGATTGCATTTAGGGGTTAAAAAGGGGTAAACTTTTGTTTTAAAGAAAAGATTTTTCTAGTAAACAGGACAAAAAAACTGTTATTTTAGTTATTGAAGTGAAATTCTTCTTCCCTATAACTAGATAAACTACCCCAATCATATTTCTTTCAAATAATAAACAAATAAATATTTCTCCACTCCAAAAAATTAAAATAACATAAAGCTTTCCAAAATGTCATTAGCACTCACGGAAACAAAAATATAAACAAGCAACATTAAACTTAACTTCAGCTATAAACAAAATCTTCAGTTCAAATAAACAAATAGTATATAAATGGATTAATTAATATGTGAATAAAAAATATTTGGACCCTCAATAAATATGTTATAACAACAGCCATCTCACATAAGACAAAAAAAATCCTTAAAATACCACGGATTTTAACATCAACTACCCCAATAGCCTTCGTTTCTTTTACTCAAAACGTATTTATACTGAATCATAAACAAACAAACCAGTAAACAAAGAAACAAGCAAGCATTTGGTAGAAAAACAAGCAAATGGCTGCAGTATGTGTGTACACTCTATTTAAAAGGGCAATGGAATGTTTGGTCCAAATAAATAAATAACTAATACATACATACTTGCCGTTCCAACTCCTCAAGAGGAAAGAAGGAAGGAAAAAGAACATTTATTTGGACCCCCCCCCCCCTTCCTCAATGAGAACAGCCCCACCTTTCACCCAAAACCACGAAAAATACTTTTCAGGTCCACCTGACTCGGTCCGGCTACTTTCTGAATCTCGTAGTAAAGAGAGAGAGAGAGAGAGAGAGAGAGAGAGAGAGAGAGAGAGAGAGAGAGAGAGAGAGAGAGAGAGAGAGAGAGACAGAGTGTGTAAGAGAGAAAGAGAAAAAGAGGGTGTGTGTGAGAGAGAGAGAGAGAGAGAGAGAGAGGCGGACACGTAATTGACACGGTCACGTGTGCAAGCGCGGCAGCTCGCGAGCGAACGAGGGAGAGTGTGAGGGAGGGAGAGAGAGAGAAAGAGAGAGAGAGAAATGTGGCGCGCGGGGCAGCAGCACGCTGCTGTTTCTCCGTGCGAGCTGAACTCGCGGGCCGTGGAGATGTTGTGGGCTCGAGCTCGGCGGTGACGCGCATCTCCCGGAGTGCACGCGCGCGCGGGGAGGTTCTGCGGTTCTGCAAGAGAACTTTGGAGCGGAGAGGGTCCGCGGGGAAACATGGCCGAAGGTTACCCTGCTTCTCTCTTCTTTCTGTCTGCTTTCTTTTTTCCACAACCTCCCCTCACTCTCTATCTCTCTCTCTCTCTCTCTCGCTCTCTCTCTCTCTCTCACACACACACACACACTCCTCCGTTTCTCTCGGCTGGTATAAAGGAGGAGAGGCAGCGGGAGCTTCTCGCTATTGTTGCACGCGCTTGCGGGCGTGCGTGTGTTTTCTGCACCGCCCCTGCTGCTGCTGCACGTTGCCCCTTATCTAAAATACGGTTCGAGTGGTTTTGGCTTTTGCGCGCGCGATTAAAGAAGCTGGTGCGTTATAGGTAGGGGTGGAGGGAGGGGGTGGTGGCTTGTTCTAGGGTCTTTTTCTTTTAATAGGAAGAGGAACGTGTGCACACCTGCCCCCCGGAGTTCACCACGACCTCCCCATTCCACCCGCCAAACCCTTTTGGAGGGGGGGTCGAGTGGATGGAGGAACGGTAGAGTGCGAGACAGAAGTTGCCTGATTGTATAAGAGTAAAATTGAGCAATAGCAGTAGCAGCAGCATGAGCTGGCACTTGGTGAGTGGGAGGGGGGGCTTGCAAGGTTTTTGAAAGTGTGCTACACTCCTGAACGACCCCGTAGTCCCCCCCCCCTCCATCTTTCCTAAGTGTTTGGTCGTGCACGTTTCAAATTTATTGCACGAAAACAGAACAAAAACAACAGTGTAATGCATGGCTGTACTCCTTTCCTAAGAGGAGTGGGTGCATATCTAAATGTTGTCTAATCATGCAAAGTTCTGAAGTTTTTTTAAAGCCTTGATAAACATCGAGCCTGATCCCATTGCTTGTGCTTGCTGTGCAGGAGGGCCCACCAAGACCCCCGGTCAAGAGGAGCGGACCCAGACAGGCTCTGGCTACTGCAAGTGGTTCAACGTCCGTATGGGCTTTGGATTTATCTCCATGACCCACAGCGAGGGAAACCTAGTGGACCCTCCATTGGACGTGTTTGTTCACCAAGTAAGTTTGTATATACGTATGCATGCATGCCCATGTTTACATGTGCAGCCTTCATGGACTTCGTAGGTTTCATGGTTTGCGATGGACAGGAGCTCGAATGCAGTGACTAAGTGGGTTGTTTGGGGTGCAGATTGACCGTATGTCGCTGTAGAGCTGGTTTTAGTGGTGAAGGGTTTAAACGAAGTCTACTGTTCGTTGTTTTTCGTTTAATGGCACAGTGATGGATCAGAAAAATTACGAGTAAGACGCAAAATTCAGCCCCGAAATCGACGTTTTAGACGCTCACATGTAGACTCTACTTCTCTGTCGCGATGTGGCCGTTGGTTATTATGCCAAAAATGCTGTTATTAGTTTTTAGTTTGGTAGTTTATGCAAGAGGGGGCGTTGTGTTTAGGTAGCCATTGCTTGGTCGCTTTGATCCCATGCATGCGAACGTCGTTTCAAATTATATGCTGTGTTGTCAAAAAACCTGTTTACATTCTCTCCTCCTTTCAAAGCTTTATGCCATGTTTAAAGCGGTCTTTTGGAGCGATAGAAGAAAGACAACCCTCTTCTATCTCCTCTGATACTTGTCCATCATGGTTGTTTGATGCCATGCTTGATGTTTTAGTGCTTCCTGGGACTGTGTGTTTATCTTTTTTTATCTTCAGAAAATCATGTAAAATGCTTCAGACCGCTTTGAGGTGAATATTGGCACTAAATTACACCATCGGACATGTGTTTAAACATCTTCAAGTTCTCAGGTTAGAAGCATGCTAGTTTGTGGTGCAAGCTGATGAAGATTAGGCCTAGTTCTACAAATCAAGGCTTTGTGTTCTGTTGATGGTGCTTTTGTGAGGTCTTTTTAGAAGAAAGGGTCTACTAAGAGTTATGTAAAAGAAAGAAAAATATCAGTTTGAAGCATTAGCCTTGGGGAAGGTGAGCCTTCTCAGGAGAGCCATTATTTCCATTGCTACTGAGAGGCAGAGGCCAATATTTTATGCAATGTTTGTGGTTCTTAAGGTTGCACAGAGTATTTATTCACATCCTTTTAAAAGTAGACTATTTGTGTTTGCATTCTAAACTTAAACTCAGTTACCCTAACCCTAACCCACAAAATAAAACGAATAATGCTAGATTGATTGCAGCCCTGATATATTTAGTGGGGAAATAAAAAATAGCAGGTTATTATTGTTACTGGAAGATAATTGCTTTAAAAAGAGTAGCATCTGTCGATGGTTTCGATTTGACAGATAATTCCAGCTGATACTTGATAACATGTTGATGAGAAATTAATGGCAATTGATGACCAGAAGAATATGTTTAGGCAACTACCAGTTCCAGAAAAAGAGTGGAACCACTAAATGGAAGGATAGTTATAAGAGGTTCTTTGATAAAACATATAGAAGAACCATACAGCCACACAAGCATTCACTTTTGTTCTTGGCATTGTTATGGTTTACTGTCAGCTACACAAAAGAACCGTTTGAATAACGTTAATCTTAGTTTTTGTTACCTTTCATGAATAAAATATATTTCTTCATAAAACTAATCAATGTAGTTTCAAGGTCTACATTTTATAAATGTTTTTGTATTGACATCAGTAGTTATTTATCTGAAGAATATCATTTATTTAGAATATTTATTAAGAAATTCAATAGGCCATGACCCTGACGTTATTACTCTAATATTTACTATGTGTTAAAGTTAGCAGTTTATATTTAGCTGTTTAAATAAAGTCAGTTCTAGGATCCTATGGTAGAATTAAAGAGCTGCCCACGTTTTTTTTTTTTTTGCTTTTTTTTTCCCAATGCGTTTCTCTACAGCAACACACTTCGACGTTCAACATATAGATAAATAGATGGATAGTCAGAATGGCTTTTGTTTCAGTCATGCAAGCCACGTTAATATATAGATTCATTAGTAAACTAGATAATAGTATTACTGTTTCTAGATCATGTAATAGTACTGTAAATCATTTACACATTAATTCGTACTGAAGATTTATGATTCATCTTTTTTTAAGGTGTACAAAACTGGGTTTGCTGGATTAAAAATAAATGAAGACCTATTGAAATCTGTTTGTAGAAATATGCAGAGGGAAGAGGGTTATTGGCCTGGCTCACCTGAACAAGCCATGCTTTGGTCAAAGCCTCATACCCTCGTTTTCCTGCAGTGAGCGAGGGATGTAGAGGCCTGTTCTTATGGAGCCACCATGTCTGTAGTCCTGAGAAAGCCAAGTGCATTATTGGAAATGAAGTTCTCCCGACAGATGTCGGGCAAAGCAAGTAGCTGGTAACTAGCAGCTCATCTGTGGTGAGAATAGCTCCTTTAAAGGCTTGAGTGATTTGTTTTTGTCCACGTCGCATTGATTTGGTTCTTTTGTAATGCAGCGCATTGGAAAAGTGTCTTAAAAAATATATGCATTTTGTGTTTGCTGCAGAATATAGATTTAGCCGCTGTTATACATAACCTCTGTTTGTTCATTTGGCTGGTAAATATTCTTAACGTAATTGCTGTAACCTTGTTGTTGGGTTGAGTTTCTTTTTCGGGCTCTTCAAGCTTCTGCAAATTTCGGGTCATTTCATGTTTTTTGAAGTCGATTCAGTATTTATCTTGTTCTGAGCAAATTTGAAAACATCAATAAGCTTGCTTCACTCGTGTGTATCGATCGAACGGGATAATTCCAGTAAATTCATTTCATTTCTTAAAGATGAACAAAACAAACCAGAAAAGCCAGTCATGTGATTTTTATTCTTGTAATAGGCTATTTTGAGTGTAATCTCACCATTCATGCATAAAAGTACTTGGGTAATACATCAGTTGCGTTTCACTGTGATTATTTAGTAAAATTAAAGTATTAATATAGAAGGACTCCTTATAAAAATGCATGTTAGAGCTGTTTAATGTAAATGGCTGTGAGGAGTTTCTTTCCAAGCCCTGCTTATAATGGCCTTAAGCCTTTTCTGTGTTTAAAATATTGGTCTGCTGAAGTGCTTGTTGTTTTATGCAAATTGTGAATGAATCATATGTTAATGATCGGTGTTTACTGAAAGCACATTCTTTTTACTTGCATGTGTGTGTTATTTGAAGTAAATGTAGTGAGTTTATATTGAATGGTTGTCTAATAGGCAATTCAGTTAAATATTAGTTTTTCTTAAAGATAGTCTTGTGCAAAATAGTGCAGATTTTAGCTTCAAATGGAGCAAAAGGCTCTGATAAAAACATGCTGCAAAAGAACTTTTTATAGGACGCTTAGTGGAGAAGAATTTCAGAGAATTTCAGCAAAATATCTCTAGAAAATGCCAAATCTTGCAAACAGTATTAACATAATTTCTGCATAATGTCCTACATGCTGATCTGGTGTGGACTTTATGGTTGGAGTAGAAAAACTAGATTTTTTTCAATCACTTCTTGATTAGAAAAAATATATATATAGTTATGGATATTGTTGCTGTGATTATTTTTATTTTAAGGATCTTCAAACCTGTAAATCTGTTCTAATTATTTTTGCAATATGATTATTATTATTATTATTATTAATAGTAGTAGTAGTAGTAGTAGTAGTAGTAGTAGTAGTAATGGCAGTAGTAGTAGTGGTTGTGGATTAATATTATTATTGTTATTATTATTATTACTACTGTTATTCAGCTGTATTGTTGATCAATTCATCTTCATGATATTCTCAAAGTGCTTTAAAGTATTACTGTATTTGATGACACTTTGCTCAGAATTAATACAGTTTAACGAACTCACCCTTCCTGAGTGCTGTTCTTTATGATGTAACAAAACCCCAAAAATAAATGCGTGAAAATAAACAACAGTTTGAAGGCATTATCATGGCATGTCATGATCACAGCAGTATTATTATTAATATTATTGTTATTATTATTAATATTTTTAGGGATGCTCAGTGGTGTGAGAATCACATCAGTAACAACAAATAATTTGTGGGGGGAGGGTTTGGCATTTTTTGCCATTTGGGTAGATGTTTTGCAGGATGTTTAGGTGATGCTGCTATATGGCATTAAAATATTTATTTATTTTTTCTGCATTTGTAACCTTTACAATATGAATGTTCTCCTTAATAATCCAGCAAGAGGTCTCAGTTTCTGCATTCTATATCTGTGTGTGTGTGTGTGTGTGTGTGTGTGTGTGTGTGTGTGTGTTTGTGTGTGTGTGTGTGCGTGTGTGTTTGTGTGCGTGTGTGTGTTTGTGTGTGTGTGTGTGTGTGTTTGTCTGTTGTCAGCTGTGCAGATTAAATAAATGTTATGGATCTTTATCTGCTCAGAATTCTCATATTCATACTATTGCTACTAGCTGTTATCGTAATCATCATCAATCATAACCATAATTTATTAATATTCTTGTTGTTATTATTATTACTGTTATTGTTGTTATATTATTATTGTTGTTTTATTATTATTATTATTATTATTATTAATATTATAGTATTTAGTCCTCTATTCTTCCAGTCTTTCTCTTTAAGCCTGTACTCTTGGGCTTTTCTCTCGGGGTGAACCTGCAGAGAGAAGGTGAAAGAGAGAACGAGAGCGAGATGTAAGAGAGTAGCTCTATTTGCAGCAGCATTTCAGGTGTGTGGAGATTACTGTTAGCTGCTGCTACTCAGTGTGTGTATGAAAGAGAGAGAGAGAGAGAGAGAGAGAGAGAGAGAGAGAGAGAGAGAGAGAGAGAGAGAGAGAGA